>ML779477.1:146768-167734 GCA_009831015.1 Picea engelmannii | reverse complement strand
TGTTGAGCCTATTGTTGTTGAAGAGAGACCAAAATATTGTGGTCTTGGTTATGAACGAATTGATGGAGCAAATCCCAAAGATGAGGAAACAAATGAAAAAGTTTCAAGCACAATTTTTGTTTCAAGTTCACCTCCTCAAGAAGGTTTTCAAGCTGAAAGTTCAAGAACTTTTGTTGAAAGTTCAAACTCTTCAGCATGCAAAACTTGTGTTCAAGATGAATGCAAATGTGTGAAACAAAAGAGTTGTGACAGCCAAGAGGACAAGAGAAGATTTGTTAGTCTTCAAAAGAGAGCTTATAACTCTTCCGATTCACCTCCTCAAAGCGGCGATAAAGGTGAATGTTCAAGGTATAAATCTGCCTATAACTCAGTTGCTTTTGATTATGTTAAGCATGATAAATCTGCATGTAACAATGGAAAAAGACCATGTACATATTGTGGTTTATATAACCATCATGTTTCAAAATGTTAGAAGAGAATGTCCACTTTCAGGAAGCTTTCCAAGCAAAGGCAATGTGAAAAGAACATGCAAAAGATTTGCAGTCATTGTCAGAAGAGGGGTCATCTCATTGACCAATGTTGGACATTGCATCCAACCACTCGTCCACAGCACAAGAAGCAGTTGGATGAAAATATTGACAAGAATGGAAGAGGAGATTCCATCATTGATGTGAGACAAGATGAGTCACAAGAAGAAGACTTTCAGCAGAAGGATTCGCCATTGAGTTGGCTTGGTAAGAAATGGTTAGATTTCTTGAGTAAGTATGGCTTTCATTTTTTTATAGTAGATGCACATTTCATCCTTATCTTTTCATTTTGATGAAGTTGACAAGTTGCAGCAGTTATTATAAATTGCAAGATGCAAGTTTGCATGTGAATGCAATTTATTTTGAATGCATACTTGTGTTGTACCACCTCGTCAAAAACATGAAAAAGAGGGGTATGCTGTCCATTTTGTTACAGCCACATATACTTTTCATATTCATCTCATTAGTACCCACATGCTTTGGGTTTAAGTACCTATGTTTCTAACAGGAAGGAGAGTTGAAGAACTATGCATATGCATTTGGTTTTGAAAGTGCATAAACATTGAATTGGACGATTGTCATCATGGATGACTCATGATAGTAGCATGATTGTTTATCATGGTTTTCGACTTGTCATTTTGGAAGGTTGAAACATTTCACATGAGTCTCGACTTGTGTCGATTTATCTTGGCGACTATGTTATGTCATTCATGTTTCTCGACTTATGTTTAGTCGATGGTGTTGTTGTCTTGAAAGTCAATTTTTGAGTACATTGAGATGGAGGAAAACACCATGTGCTTTGATGAAGCACAAGATGCGACAGTTGCTTGAAGAGAAAAAAAGACTTTGTTGTCATTATTTTCAGTCTTGTGTCAATTGGTTTTCAAGATTGATGGTTTTCTTGGCTTGTGACAAGATGTCACAGGAAAGTTTGCAGCCATTGGAGAGCGGTTTGTTGATGTCAAAGAGTCCACAAGAGGGACTTGATTCTCAGTGGGAAGGTTGGCAGTCTTCCAAGCGCAGAGAGAATAGTGGGTCAGCAGCAACCAGAGAGCAGTGGTTGAGGGACATAGCTAGTTGCAGTGCAAGGCATGTCAAAGTTTCCAGGTGATTGTTGAAAAGGCTTTTCAAGTAGAATCAGTTGATATAACTTGAAATAAGAAGAGTATTGAAGCTCAGATCGATAATTATACACTTTTGTGGGTCCAAAATCCTTTCAGTGGGAAGGCGTGATCAGAATCGAGACCAGGGGTCAAAAATTTGCTCAATTTTCAAAGTGCTCGGAATGCAACGCAAATGGTGCCATTGTGTTCGTCTCGTTCTCCTGATTCCGACAATATATTTATTTTTGAAAACGGAGTCCGTATGGAGAAGTTATCGTGATCTGTTCGCCGAGCCAAACAGGCAAAAAAAAAATGATGCTGATTGTACCTGTCCGTATAGTCCGTACGACTCACACGTGGAAGTGACGTGGCATGATGGTACATATGTGGCAGCTGACGTGGCGACCCTGCTGACGTGGCAAGTTCTGATTGGTTGATAGTGGGCGACTTATATTTGGACACATGGCATACTTCAGGCGAATGGAAAGGTGCCACGTGGCCCAATGAAGGGCTGCCACGTGGCACCCAGTTATTGGCTGATTGTTATTGGTATGGTTTATTAAAATTTTAGTGGGTCCATGGGGTTCGACCCCCGGACCTCTCTACACTACACAACGCTTTAACAAACATTGCTTTTCCAACGCGCCGTGCCGTGCCATGGTTCTTATTAACCATGTGTTGAAAATTGTATTTTGATTTGACAAAGGTTGCAAACGACGGGGGTTAGGGCTAGGGCTAAGCCCCAGCCCCCGGTCACACAAGCGATGACATATGACTATACTCTTCAGCTTAAGGCCCGTGCAGGGTTTGACATTGCAACCATGGTTATATGATTATACATGTGACCAATCCAATGTTTAACCGCGCGGGGTTAGGGTTGTGGTAAGCACACGGTTTCAATTGTTAATTCGTGGTGCTATGTTTCAATATGTTGTTTGCGCGCGTAGTTAAAACGTGTAGCCCATGGGCACATGCCACTTATACATACGACCGTTGTTTATTTATAACGAGTGCGGGAGTTGTGGTTTACAAAAAACCCACGGGCATATCACCACTATCATATGACCGAAATACATTTGTAAATGTTTGTGCACGGGTTTTTAACATTGTACCGGGTTCTATTGTATAACACATATAATTATATGTGAGGGGTATATTTCAATTCTAGCCCACGGTTATGTTGGCTTTCCACATGACCGTTTATGTATTATATTCGCGCGGATTTATGTTTTGGAAATGGGCGCGTATTGAACGGTCAGCCCCCTGTCACAGCCACAATACTATATGACCATGCCCTACGGTTTGTGCGCGCGGATGTAAATTGGGGTTTAGTTTTGTGTGTGAACGTTCATGCAACTACACCTGCCACTTGTCAATCCTACATTAAACAGTGGCATTTTAGCGTTTTTATGTGCGGGACGTGGCCATATGGCCCCCCATGCGCCCAACACCTCCGTCCTTGGGGGCTTGATTCTGATTAACGGTTCAACAAATTGGTGTGTTTTGCGGGACGTGCGTGTGTGCTGGTTTTAGGCACCGAAAACACTCAGAGGCTGGGTTCAGTCTTCCATAGGTGCGAAATGGCGAACAGGAGACAACAAGCCTGGAGGAGAAAAATGGAGAAAGCATAACTTCTTGAGTTTTTGACCAAATCAGGTGCTGTAAAAGCCCAGCTAGGGGTTTTTTGACATTCTGAGTCCATTGGTGATGTTTTTATAGGAATTTGGAGACTTCTAATGCAGGTTTTTAACCATTGAATTTGGAGGAAGCTCCAGGGAGCCTTGAAGCCCTCATTGTTTGAGACATTGCTCAGATGAGCCCATGTCCATTTTCTGAGACTGAATAGTCATTTTTGACTGATTATTATGATCTAAACACATTGGGATAGTTTTCAGATCCATTGGAGGATTTCTACAGGTATTTTTTTCCCATTGAAGCTCAGGGAAGCTTGGAGGTCACATGTAGAAGAGGTCATTGTTGGATGAGACAAGATCCATTTGCAGAGTTCTAATAGTCAATCTTGGTGTTTTTATGTATTCTGAATCCAATGGTACAGTCTGTAAATCCATTTGAGTTGAGCAGAATCTTGTAAAGAGAATTTGACAAACTAATCCCAAAGAGCCAAGTCCATTGAAGGAGGCTCAAGGAGATGTAGCCCAGGAGGGGTGAACTCCTTTATCATATTTCTATTGTTGTGAGTTTGCTGTGTTATTTGCTGCACTTTATATTGTTGTGTATTGATTTATAACACATGATTAACCTTTTAAAAGAACATTCCTCACACATGCACATTGCAAAGAAGAAGCATAAACTAAACACATAAACTATCTTGCATATTTGAACACATGAAGCAAGGTCCTGTTAAGGTTTATTTTAATGAGGTAGAGGGTGCTTTCATAGCATAACAAGTCAGCCTTCTATTTTCAGATCATATGATATGTTGTTATCTAGGTCTTGGGGTGCCAAGATCAGAGGATCACTTCAACTGGACATGACTTATGTTATGATCCTGATCTTCGGTGGACAGTTCACCCGTCTATACAGAGAGACAATGTTGGCATATATTGTAAGTGACCCACAAAACCCAAATAATTACCCAGTATATGTCACTGATCAGGATTTAGGAAATTGTATATTATCAATTGATGATGGTTTCGATGAATGTATAGAATAAAATTGTACAGAAGAAGCAAACAAAAAAATAGGAAAAACAAACCAAAATGTAAATAGTACATGAGTTTGGAAAATGTTTTTTTATGGTGCTTCATCTTGGGAAGGAGTAGGAGCTTGAGTGTTGTTTGTGGCACCTGGAGATGAATTCATTATTCCTTTCTCATACAGATTACAGTGGGACATTGACTATACAAATAACGTATGCGAGTATGAATCTCTCGTCTTAGGATTAGAGGTTGTCAGAAAGTTGAAAATTGAAAATCTAATAGTCTATGGTGACGTGGAATTAATTGTAAAACATATAACACAACAGTATCAAGACAAACATCCAAGACTAAGGTCGTACGGAAACTGTGCCTGGGATTTGATAGAATACTTTTTCTCATCGTTTAATATTCATCATATTCCCAGGGTAGAAAATCAACAAGCTTACTCTCTAGCGAAAGAAACTGCTACTTTTATGCCACCTACCGTCCTGAAGTTAAAATATCACATAGAAATGAGACACAAGCCTTCAATACCAAATAATTTTCAACACTGGCAGGTCTTTGAAGATGATGAACAGATTAAGCAATTTCTAGAAATGGTGGATGAATTTTCTGAAACACACATTGACTAGGAAAATCAGAATGACCCTACTTGGATCATGCAGGAAGATGAAGATCCTCACAGGTTCCAAGATAAGATCACTAAACATCGCATGTTGGTGTTGAAAAACAATCAAATCCCTAAAGTTCTGATTCCCTTAGAAATATTATTTGATCAGGATGACATACCCCTAAAGTCTAGCTTGCAACCTCAGCCCAAAGAGGTTGAATATTGTGACATAGGCACTAAGGAAAATCCTAACTGGTCAAAATATCTAAATAACTTCCACCCAAAATGAAAAGTAAGTATGTCGAGCTACTCAAACAATAAACATATGTCTTTGCTTGGTCTTACGACGAACTGAAAACTTATGATACCACTATCATCGAACATAAAATCCCTTTAAAGAAGGGCATCAAACCTTTTAGGTAGAAACTCAGACAGATAAACCCTATATGTTTCATGTAATAGAAAGAGAGGTAAAAAATATCCTTGATGCAAAGATTATTGTTCCACTCAGGTATTCTGAGTGGGTAGCCAACTTAGTTTTAGTCAGGAAGAAGAATGATGAAATCAGACTCTGTGTGGATTTCAGGAACCTAAATAGATAATCCCTTAAAGACAACTATCCCTTCCCTAAAAGGGATAACGTTCTAGAAAAAGTGGTCAGGGCTAGCAAAATGTCTATGATTGATGTATTTTCAGGTTATAATCAAATCATGGTCCACTAAGATGACAATAAAAAAACAACATTTACCACTCCATGGGGTAATTTCATGTATGATAAAATACCTTTGGGTCTTATGAACATAGGGGCCACCTTCCAATGAGCAATGGACATAACCTTTTTTGACGAGAGAGATAAGTTTGTAGTTATTTATCTCGATGATTTAACTGTTTTTTCTAACTCAAATGCAGAGCACTTGGTACACCTCAAACAAACATTCGAGAAATAAAGAAAAATCAGTTTTTCACTCAACCTTAAGAAATCCCATTTCGTGATGCAAGAAGGTAATCTTTTAGGTCACATAGTATCTAGAGAAGGAATCAAAATTGATCCAAAAATATTTGAAGCTATAGATACGATCAATATTCCTAGGAATAGAAAGGAAATCCAATCTTTTCTAGGAAAAATAATTTTTTTAAGAATATTTATTCCAAATTTCGCTAAAATTGTTAAACTGATTATAGATATGATGAAAAAAGACAGCGAGGTCAAATGGATGACTGAAGCTAAAGCATCCTTCAAACGCATCAAGAAAACGATAGGAGAATCACTAGTGCTAGCCAATCTAGACTACATGAAGGAGTTCTTGATCTTTTCATTCGCATCCAAACATACTATCGTAGTCATGCTCTTACAGAAGAATGATGAAGGTTTCAAGAAGACGATATAATTTTTCAGTAAAAGACTCAGAGATGCTAAGTTAAGATATAATATATTGGAAAAATAGGAATACGTAATGGTGAAAGCCCTCAAATCTCTCAGGACCTAGGTGCTACATTCCGGAATAATTGCCTACGTGCTAACCAGCTTTGTTAAAGATATATTGGTTCAATCGGATAGCAATGGAAGGAGGGGTCGATGGCTAGCCAAGATCTAGGAATTCAACCTTGAGGTAAAACCGACTAAACTCGTCAAAGTTCAAGGCCTGGAAAAACTATTAGACAAATCAAACTTCAGGGCACTCAGGATAAACCACCTGGAATCCATCGAGTACTTTCCAGATATAGAAGAACTTGATGACCAACCACCTACAAGTCAAATCCAAGAAAAAATTTCTTCCTTGGATTGGTATGGTGACATAATTTCATACCTCCTGACTCTTCAGTGCCCAAGTGATATGACTCCTTCCAAGGTGAGATCGTTGAAGCTGCACGCAGTAAAATACTGCATCATTGACAATCAAATGTATTGGAAAGACCCCCTAATATTTTTACTAAGATGTCTAATAGAATTTGAAACAGTTGATGTCATAAATGAGTTTCATGAAGGAGTGTGTGGAGGACACCACGCTTGGAGGGAAACGACCTATAAAATACTAAGAGCGGGATACTATTGGCTGAAATTATTTACTGATGTGAATGCTAAAGTTAGATCTTGTAATTCCCGTCAACTATTCTCAAGCAAACAAAAGATTTATGTTCTACCCTTGATTCTAGTCAAAACATAAGCTCCATTTCAACAATGGGGCCTAGATTTTATCAGAGATATCCATCCACAATCAAGTGCATAACATAAATGGATTTTAACCGCTACAAACTATTTCACTAAATGGGTAGAGGCCGTTCCGACACAAAATGCTACAGACTCAGTTGTGATCAATTTCTTAGAAGAAAACATTTTACCAAGATTTGGTTGTTCTCGGAAGATAGTTACAGATAATTCCCAAGCCTTCAAATCCATGGCGATGGTCAGTTTTTTTCAAAAGTACAACATTGTACTAGGACATTCCACGACCTACTACCCTCAGAGAAACAAATTATCTAAATCATCGAATAAGAGCTTAATCACCATAATAAAAAAGGTGTTAACTGAAAATAAGAAAGCCTGGCATGTTCATTTGAAATATGCTTTGTGGGCAAATCGAATTGACACTAAGAAATTAATCGGAATGTCTCCTTTCCAAATGGCGTACGGTACTGACATAGTCCTCCCCATAAATATCTCTCTACCCATGATGACTCTTTTTCAAGATGCGAAGTAAGAGCCCAATGATGTCATGTGAAGAATAAACCAGTTGATTGAAGTCCAACAAAATTGGGCTGAGGTGGATGGGAGACTTCAGAAATATCAAGATAATATGAAAGTCTTGTTTGATAAAAAAGCTAAATATAGAGGATTTTTCATTGGTGACCTAGTTTTGAAGTGGGATGCTAGAAAAAAAGATGCAGGGAAGCACGACAAATTCGATCACATATGGTTTGGACCTTTCAGGATCATGGCTTAAGAGGTAAAGAATTCATTTTTATTAGAAAATCTTGATGGGAAAATCCTTAACGCCCCTATCAAAGGGTGTTACCTGAAACACTTCATGCAATAATTAGATTCCAAATCACCATTGTACATACCGGTTTGATTTTCTTATTTTGATTTACAGTTTTTTGTTTCTTTGGTAAGTTTTTACTTTTACTATAGATAAGACCAGTTTTGTTGATTTCATAAAAAACATAAATATAAAAACAAGTAACACATACCATTTCTTTTTGTGCATAGGTTCTAAAATTTCTCATGTTTATTTTCAGATAGAATACTTACCGATAGTCTAGAGATAAAGATGTATCAAAAACTGACAATCGTGTTTTAGAACAATTAGTTTTTCTCATGAAACAAGTTATAAATTAATAATGGTTTTGCTTGAGAATACAAACGAAATCCAAGGTATGAAATTCTATGCTCATTGTTGTTCAAACAAAGATGCTAAAATAAATCTTATAAAATCTAAACAAGGTTGTACTCATTTAAAAAATGGTCACCTGATCAAAGATTAGAAATATACAAAACTCTAAATCTTCAAATCAAATGAAAATAATAGGATGGTAAAAAAGAAAAGAAAATAAGAATAAAATAAGCTCGCTAATCCGGAAGTAGGTTTGAGTGGAAATAAGATCTCTTTCAAAACCTCTGACTCTTCATTCTGTTCCATTCTATCATATCTAAAATCTTTTATTCTATCTCTATTTGCACTCCCTGACCATAAATCTTCACAGAAAGACGGATTTCGCCGTCACTCAAGAAACCTAAAAACCCAAACCTTCAAAACGAGAGTAGGCAAAATTTTTATGATTCCTCTAATTTTAACTGAGAGAAAGTATGTCTAGGCTAATTCTGACTACTTTATCCCTTCTATCAGATTTAAACTGATTAGTTTCGCTCAAGGAAAGTCCCCGGAAATTAAAATCTCCCTGTGATAACTTCCTTGTAGGCAAAGGTGTTTTGAAGGTCAGGAGAGGATTAGCCCAGAGTAAATCAAAGTGAGTTGACAGACCTTCACTGCTAAATTATAAACAAATATCATCCCTTGTATGATGCATACAAATTGATTGCCCCCACTTCATAAATATTAAAATATAAGATGGATGGTGAAAGGAAATCCATAATATGATTGCCCCCATCTAGTCGAAGACAAATGGTGAAAGGAAATTCAAAATTCGATTGCCCCCATTTTGTCCAAAAGAGATGATCAAAAGATATTAATTTAAATGATTTCCCTCATCTCAGCAAAGTGAAAATTGAAGTGGTGAAAGGAAATTCAATGGGAAATGTAGATAACTTCACCGGGGTAATGAACAAGCTTGCTGGCAGTGAAGCAATGTCTATGATATCTACAAGTCCATTATACATGTATATAAGGTACTCTGGTAGCTAGTTCTCTTTTCTACAAGATTTACATTCTAAACCAACAAGGGACCCCCCCAAACTAAATTGTTAAATTTACTCTACCTTGATGCGAACAAAATCGACCAGAGTCTGATAGCTTGGTTAAAGTTGTTTTGATTATCTTAAATGGGCCCGAAATCCGTTTCAGGAAAAAAAAAACTATTAATAGGCTAAACATGAGATTGGTGAACGATCAAGTTTTTGAAAGTTTTCTAAGATACGACTGAAGTCTAATATCCTTATGTATGTTTTCTCAAAGGCATTTCCCAGAAACCCAATGATGACTCCATTAACCCAATAAAGGAACTTGGTCTACAGTTCTTTCACACCTCGCAAGGAGATGCGATCCCCAGATGGAGCCTATTTTGGAAAACAATTAAAATTATAAGCCTGAATCTTTACACTATTCTTTTTACTTCATCTCAGAAGTCGATATCCAAGTGATAAATAATTTTTTGTTTTTTAACCAAGGTGTATGTGAGGTCCATCGTCGATCCAATTCTCCCATCGATCGAATGATCCCTTTTTCCTAAAAAAATTTGGAGCCACCTGAATGTTAATAAGTTCAAGCCTCTAGAGACTGCTTCGAAGTTTCGAGCTTCGGAGTTTCACACTTTGGGCATTTCACCATGTAGCAACTCCAAAGTCCTGATATCTAAAAAGTGTTCAAAGGGTATTAGTCATCGTACACGTATACCTTCCTAAGCTTTGACACGTCATTACGAGTAGTGGCCTATCGAAGCGTCCATAAAGTTAATTTTTCGACACATGAAACGATAAATACCTAAAAAGAAACTAAAACCCAATTGAAAAATCAAATAGTGATTTCGCGCTTTTGGAGTTCGGGCATTCGCCATCTATCATATTCTAAATTCACGAAGCTTGAACTCTCGAAATGCCTTAAGCATTAAGCATGGTTAATTAAAGAGAAAAGACAATTAACAAATAATTAATCCCTGCACAATTTCGAGTTTCGAAAATCATATCTCGAGCTATTATCGGATATCCCGAGGTCCGAAAGCCCGAAAAGAATTAAGGTTAAACATGATTAGTTAGCGGGTTAAACACTATTATCTCGTGTTAATTTTTTGTTGAATCATAGTTTGGGAAAATTCAAATTTCATCTATACAACCTCCCGATAGCGAACCACCAAACATTTATGGCATTAATAACGGATCTATGGAAATGATTCCAAATAAGATCACAGATCACTGCCTAAATCTTTTCATTAAGGAAAGTGAATACATCGGCAGTAAAGGTATTTATAAAATCGATACAATTAAGATGAATAACGATGTTGGAGTTTGAATTCTAATAACAAGCTCTCAGAAAGGAAAGTTTGACAAAAATAATAAGTTTGCGCATTTCTTGTAACAGGTAACAGAGTTCTAAGCTCATGATATCATGGCTCCACGAAAAACAGCTAAACCGGCTGGTGAAAGCTCGAGCCCAAACACCAATTTCCTCTTAGACACTTCACCTAGAACCATAGATACCGTGAAAACCTGGACATAGTTATTTTATATTCTACAATACAAATTGATCAACTACCCAGATGATTCGGGTGACGAGGTGACTGAAACCTAGGCTACGAGATACAAATATGTTGCTCAATCAGAGCTGCATAAAATATTATTGGGTAGCAGACCATTATTTAAATAACATTTACATAAAGGAGAGAGAGGCCAATGGAGCTCAAGCTACATTCTAGGAGGCCATTTTATCAGCAGAAAAAGATGAAGTAGCCAGGGTCTCTCGATTGTCTCTTTCAGAGAAAACTCGAGGCGGCATAATACTGAAAACCTGGGAGGCAAATATGGCTGAAAGAAAAAGATTAGCCAGGGAAGTAAAGAGAGTTTGTGAAGAAGCATTGTCTTCACTCGACAAAGAGTCATTGAATGTTGAAGGAGATAGTATATCTGAGACCCTGGGTAAAATTGATATAGCAAAAAATCAACTTAATTCCAAGACAAGCATGAAAGAAGCCTAGATGACAATCCAACAATTGAAACAAATTGACCTTATCTAGATTAATAAGTGGATAGTCAATCCTAGTTTACGGCTACACACTATATCTTCAAAAGAAAGGAAAATGAAGGATAATTTGTCTCATATAGAAAAGCGGCTATATACTTTCGAGACGAAGGACACAACAAGACCTTCCATGTTAGTGGTGCAGTTCGTAGGCAGATGTGTTATGTGTGTCGAACAAGGGAAAGCCAACACATCTAGAAACAAATGATACAATGTGTGCATACCATTTACATAGGTCATGATTAGAGGCCAACTATTTCTATGCTAGAGGAAAAGAAGAAGAAATGTCTCTACCAGCAGGTGAAGAGACAGAGAAGATGCAAATGAAACTCTTCAAATTTTACATATTGTAATATTTATTGTTTTGAATTATGATAATTCCAACCTCTTAGGGTTCAGATCATTTTTGTATAAATACATAGTTTGAAGAGTTAACACAGGTTGCTTCTTGCCGGATGTAATAAAGAAAACTCTCATTTTGTGAGAATTAATACAAGTGCAGACAGAGATTCCAACCTTTGTGTGGTTTGAGTTGTGTGTTTCTCCTGTATCTCATAATTCTAGCTTTCTTTATGTCATTCCTTGATAAGTGAGTGGTTGCAATTTAGTAGTACTACTACTTTGCTCACATTTTATTGGTTGTTTGATAAGCAATCAGTTTTTCCTCTATATTTTCTATAAGTAAATACAAGACCCATGAGCTACTTGGGTAACTGTATCTCATATCCTTTCAAGGGTGCATTCTTTATTTTCTTCTACTGTGAAAAAGGTAAGATTCATCTTGCATTGATGTCTCATTTTGTTTAACAGTTTTGTAAGTTCCCCCCCACATCATTTGATTTTATAAATCGACTCAGACGACAAAATACGACCTATGTCCTATTATGTTGTTAATTTCATTTGAGGATTAATTCTTATATAACTAATAGAAGAAAAATCACCTTTCAAAACATTATTTTATATTCATGATGCCTAACATTATTCTTTGAGCCTTAAGGATAATCTTAGGTACAACACACATGTCATTGTTTCCCATGTCTAGTCTTAGTACACTATCTTTTCGTTGTTCCTTCTTAAATTTGTTCGATAGTACACACATTCCTGCATCTAGTACTGCAAGGACATATTTTTATGGTGTTGATTAAACAATGAATGAAAAAGAGGGATTGTTCATCACAACTATGACACACATACATTGTATATGCAATGGAGAACCTGATAGAAAAATGAAGAAATGATGATGCAAACTTAAAACTTGTGTCAAGCTATTTGTGTACTTTGAAAGAAAAATAGGGTTTATGGTTTACATGATGATGAATTGATGATGGAAACAAGTGGTTGTGTGAGTCAAATTTGAGTCTAGAAACCCTCCCATATCATTAAGGCANAAACTTAAAACTTGTGTCAAGCTATTTGTGTACTTTGAAAGAAAAATAGGGTTTATGGTTTACATGATGATGAATTGATGATGGAAACAAGTGGTTGTGTGAGTCAAATTTGAGTCTAGAAACCCTCCCATATCATTAAGGCATGCAAATAGTCTATCCATCTCAAATTTCAGTGCATACAGAAATAGTTTGAAAATTTTCAATGTTGGCCCCATTCATAGGTCAGTGTTGCCCATTTCTAGTCCTAGTACAATGTCTTTTCGTTGTTCCTTTTAAAATGCATTCGACAGTACACATGTTCCCACAACTAGTAATGCAAGGACATATTTTTATGTGTTTTATTAAACAATGAACGAAAAAAGAGGGATTTTCATCACAATTATGACACACATACATTGTATATACAATGTTGAACCTAAGAGAAAAATGAGGAAAGGTTGATGCAAACTTAAAACTTGTGTCAATCTATTTGTGTACTTTGAAATAAAAAAAGGGTTTATGGTTTATATGATGATTAATTGATGATGGAAACAAGTGGGTGTGTGTTGATTAATTGGGTTGGTTTTCATTGATGTCAACCCTTGAAGAAAGTCTGGTAGCGAATTCCGATAGCACAAAGTTTTGGGTAATGGACCCAAGTTTGTTTGATGGATAATGGTATGAGTTTTGATATATTTGCAGGTAAGACTATTCTAGATGGATAATACATGTCATTCCATTTCCGGTGGTATGTGGAACATCACATAACTCCTCACGGTTAGAGAGTTATGGCCAGGTGAAGTTGGAGAACCCTCATGAGTCATCTAGAAGCCCCAAAAGGTCAAAGTAGTCAAAGTGTTTGCAAAATAAATTATTTAAATAATAAAGTTAATGGAGAACTCCCTAAAATAAGGAAAGTGGGATGCTACATGAAAGTATAAATAAGAGGCAAGGCTCTCTCATTTAATTACACTAAAACCTATTGAATATCATTGAATATCTATTTTGTGAAAGGTTATTTGGTCAGGTATTATTGATAGAGAAAAGTGTGGAAGAAAACGTGCAGTAGGAAAACTGCAGCATAAAAAGTGTGGCAGGAAAAGTGCGCCAGAAAAAGTACGATAGGAAAACTACAGCAGAAAAAGTGTGGCAAAAAAAGTGCAACAGAAAAATCATGGCATAAAAATTGTAGTAGAGAAAGTGCGACAGAAAAATCACGGCAGAAAAAGTGCGACAGAAAAAGTGCTGCAGAAAAATCATGGCAGAAAATGTGCGGCAAAAAAATCACGGCGGAAAAAGTGCGGCAGAAAAATCGCGGCAGCAACATGGTTGGGGTATATTTATGAGAGATATGGAACATGTTTGAGGTATGTTTTGTGAGCTAGGGTTTATCTCTTGAGATGGTATTGGATGTTTAGTATTGTTGCATATATGCGATTTGTTGAGGGATACAATTGGTATTTTGTTGTTGGTATTTGGCATATGGGTATTGGTCTTTTGGTTGTGATGTGTTGTTGAAGTTGTTAGTTTAGCTTGAGGCTACATAACAGTGAGGTTGTGGCACATGGTTTTATGTAAGGGTTTATGGTATTTGGTTTATGGATAGAGTGATGAATTGTTAGATAAATTTTGATGGTTATATTGGTGTATGTCTTTTGTATATGGTTGAGGTACATGTTGGGTACATGGTTGAGACAAGTAGTTGATGAGTTGGCACATACATGAGGTGTATAGTTGATGAGTTGGAACATACATGAGGTGTATAGTTGATGATGTCGGTACATCTTGATGAGTCGAGGTTGATGCATGGTACATGTTGGTTCAAGATATTGGTATAGGTGTTGGACACATCGGTTACACTGAGAGGGGGGGGGGTGAACAGTGTAGGGATCTTTTTCCCAAACTTCCCTCTTACACAAAACTCATTAGTAAGCAATCACCACTAACTCATTACTCATTGTTGTCATTTATAACCAGTTAAATGTGAACACATATCAACAACATATATCAACAATATATCATCAACAAATCATCACCACAAGGGACATAAAGAACACAAAATGTATGTAGAATTTTCCTTTCATTGCGGACTTCAATCCTTGGGGTTTATTAGAAACAACTAGATAGAGTACAACTCTACAAGAGCACCAACTCTATATGCAAGACTCAACTTACATCCTTAGCACCAAATGAGATGAGGCAACAATCCTCCACAGATATCAATCTGTCACAGGTACGCGACCTGTCGGTAATGTAGCACGCGTATGTACGTTTCCTACTAGTAGTACAACCCACGTATGTACGTGACCAGTCTATACTACATCCTAAATATACCTTCTGAGCTATTAGGGTTTATCCTTTTCATCACATACTCAGATCCTCTACAACCTACAATCACATTCTCTTCTGTCTCTCACTGTCCAATCTGACCCACAACTAGTCACAACACATCCAAGCTCACACACCCTATTACACTGAAAACCCACGTATAACTCAACATGTATGCACCCTAATACACTGTCAGCCCGTGTACGCCTCAGAAACTATGGTTTCTGAACTTCTGAAACTTTCACCGTCATGATCTCAGACTTGCCGAAACTTTTATGCATCCATGAGATCCTTCATACTCTCTCTCTCTCTCTCTCTTAGAATAGATCTTCAATACATGCTCAAGAGATGCACAAGAGCTACATTTAAGATGCTCACAAAAGATACAAAAGAGATGCTCCCAAAAATGTACTTTACACAAGAGACCCTTGCCTCTTATTTATACTCTTCATCTTCTAGGTCACTTAACCCATTTCTAGGTTACTTAACCTATTTTCCTCATTTTAGGGTTAACCACTTTCCATAATTAGAATTTTTTCCCATTACTTTATCATTTAAATATTCCTCCTTGACTTTGTCACCTCACTTTATCATTTAAATAATCTTCTTTGATTTTGTTACTTCACTTTATTATTTAAATAATCCTTCTTGACTTTGTCACTTTACTTTATCATTTAAATAATGATTTCTTATTTTCAAACACTTTGACTTCTTTGACCTTTTGGGGCTACAAGCCTTCATATGAGTGTCCTTCATCTTCGTAGGGCCATAAATCTCAAATTATGAGGATTTATGTGACATTCCACATACCACCGGAAATGGAATGACAAGAACTATCCATCTAGGATAATTTCACCAACAACTTCCCTGATCTTCATCTCATTATTCCACATATAATCATGGGTTATCCAACCATACTTCTAGGATAAATCAATCGCAACGCGTCTTCCCATGAGGGTTTTCACCATAATGTGACCACTTTGGAGTTCATCCATTTGTGAACCTTATCAACCATGATAAGACAATAATGATACAACAATCCAACAATGCATCATATCAATGAAAACTCGGCGATCCATCTTTATCTATGAATTACATTATATGACTATGATTCCACTTGACATCTATCCATTCAAAATAATCAATCAATCATTACTTGAAATCAATCAATCACTTGACATCAATCCTTTGACATTAATCAATCAAACCATTGGCATCAATGACAACATGATCCAACAATCTCCCCCTTTGGAATTGATGGCAATACCAACATTGATGTCAACACCAATCATTGATGTCAACATGTATACAAGGCATGCTCTACATCAATAGTCATCCATCATATCCATGTGACTATCTCTCCCCATCAATAAACATCAATCACATCAATGTGACTATCTCTCCCCCTTTGACATCAATGGAAAAGGGTCATTCTCCCCTTGGGGCTTCTCCCCCTGCTTTAAATCTCCTTGGGGATGCTCCCCCTATCTAAATTCCTTTGATCTTCCTATGAATAATCTCTCCCCTTTTGAACAAGGGATATCACTTTGATGTAATTCTAAAGATACATCGCTCGTACTCCCCCTGTGACCATTGCTCTCCCTGGAACTATTCCTCTATGCTATTTATCCAAGTATAGGGTTCTTTCCTCCTAGAATCATAGGAGGAAGAATGACTCCCCCTATGGGTATGTCTCCCCCTATCTTCTCTACAATATGAACAACATGCTACAACATGACAATCCTTGGACCTGTTTATGCATCAAACTCATGCCATACCAAACATCATGAAGCAAAAGATATATCAACAAAGTACACCTTGTACCAAAATGTGTTCTCAAAATGCACAACACCCATGTACATCAACCATTTACATCAACATCATACAATGTGCCAAAAGATATCATCCATGGAATGTATCAACCATATTCCTTTGTCAACATGCCAACATGTGTATCTACCAATATTCCAGCCATGTGCATCTACCAATATGCCAACCATGTTCATCCACCAATATGCCAACCAAGTGCATCTACCAACATGCCAAACAAGTGTCATATCACTCATGATATGTCTCTACCATGAACCAAGTGCCACAATCATCAAATGTCTCATGTACCAAAATATTTTCTAATCAAGTAATACCAATGATGTACTTTTAGCCAAGTACTCATCATCCAAACATCAACATATATCACTACTTGTAACAAGCAAGTATGCCAACCATGCACCAATACCACGACATGATGAATCCTCATACATGTATGCCAAATCCTCCATAAAACATGTGCCAAACAACTGCTAGTAGGTGCCTCTACCAATGTACCAAACATGCATCAATTATAGCTCAAGTTATGACTCATCAATAATGAACAACATGATCACCTCATCAACTCACCAACTATATGTCCCAATATGTAGCCCATGCATGCACCAAGATATCCAACAAGTAATATTCTAATAATACATCACAAGATATATCAAAGAAACTCAAATATGTACCAACCATGTACCCCAAAAGATCATCCTCAATCATCCATTCACTATAGAAAATTCTAAGCATCCAACAATACATGTAGTAGTAGTGTGCTTCAATAGATCAATGCCATATCTAGCTAGCATCATCATGATATATCACACAACCAAGGTGCCATAACTTTATTGCAATAACCAACATTGTTCTTGAACATAAAATGCCTCAATCCACACTCATGGGTTAGTGCCATGCATCCAAGATGGCCTTTCATTTTATATCATCACTTTACATAATCCAATATGTAATCATGAAAACCTGCAACAAACAATGTCAGAACCTGCAATAAAATATGTCAGACCCTGCATCACAGAGTTATACCATCACATCAAGCTGCAACCCCTGTGAATATCCCTTTTCCCTAGGCTTCACCACATATATGCGGCCTGCTACATAGACAACTCGTCTATGTACACAACCTATTCAAGGTCACCCTGCATATGTATGCAATTGTTACCACTGTCGCCCACGTATGCTTTAGTAGATTACACACTTGAGCTTCCCTTAAGTCTTTCATTCTTCTCTAGTTGTTTAGTCTTCTTCACCCACTTCTGAAGGTGTCCCTTCTTCTCAGAACTTGAGCTCTGAGCTTCCATATTTTCAAACATGTCTCCCTTTCTTACTTCATTCCTTCATCTAGTCATGCTATATGAAGTCCTCATCATGGACCTTCTTCTTGTGTTCCAACAATCCTGGGATTTGTGGCCAAATCCACTACAACTGTAGCATCTCGTGTTGTGAAAGTGAACAACAATGTGTCCCACTTGATCACATCTCCAACACCTTATGGTGTTATGAAATCTTCCATTATCTCTCCTTGCATAGGATATACATTCCAAATCTTTGTGACCATATTCATTACATGAATAACATTGACCACGAAAAATACTTTCATACCTTTGCTTTGGTGTCCATCTTCTTTGAGGTGTAAGGATGGCTTCTTGGTGTCTTCCTTGCTTTTTTCTTTTGAAACTTTCCTTCCCTTGTGTAGGTGATTGAATTGCACCATTATTTCCATCCTTTGAGGCTGAGGGATTTACCTCATGCTTCTTTGAGGTGCTTGCTTCAACATGTGTAGCTTCTCCCTTGTATCCAAGACCCAATTTATCATTTGGTGATCTTTGACATTCCAAGATCTCATTCAAGATTTGTGAGTTATTCAAGAATTTGTTTGAATTCTCTACTTTTTTCCTAACATCAACAACTTCAGCTTATAGCTTATGACATGACTCTTCCTTTTCATTTACTTGATTCTTCAATAGTTCTTCTACCCTTTTGGATTCTTTAATTTGGGTCTTGAGATGGACACTAATTTCAAAACTTTTGTTAATCTCATCATCTACCTTCATATCTTCTTTTTCATTCTTTAGTGCTGTGATATCTTCTTCCTTTTCTTCCAATTGAGTCTTATTACTCTCTTCTTGTTCCTTGAGCATTTCCCTTAACTTCAAGATGTGCCTTTTAAACCTCCTAATAAACTTATTAGTTTTATATAAAAGATAACTATAGTCTATATAATAATGGTCATTGATATATTCATATAAACCATATTCAACTTTATTTTGAAGTTCGAATAGATATTCTTCTATTCTTTCCATGGGATAACTACCATCAAACTCTACACAGACTATTTCTAGATTTTCTTCTTCACTTGTAGAGAAAAATTCAACATCATCACATTTTGAATCATTGCAATCAAGAGTCTTTGGAGATTCTTTACCTTAATTTGAAATACCTCCAAGATCTTCCTTTTTGCCAACATCATCACATGATTCTTTTCTTTCATTTGAAATGTCTTCAAGATCTTCATTTGTGCTAACATCATCACTTGATTCTTTGTCTTCATTTGAAATGTTTTCAAGATAACATTTAGAAATAATGCATTCAAGATTTTTTGGAGATTCTTTACCTTAAATTATCTTGATGGAGTGGTCTTCAATATCTTCCTTGTTGTTTTTGCTTTGATATGTCTCCTCTAGCTTTAGCTATATATCCTTGGAGGAAGTGCATTGTCCGATGCTCTCTTTGATAGGTATTGAGAGTCCACTAAGAATGGTCTTGAGAGCCAATGCATCATTCTTCTTTCCTTCCCTTTGAGTTGCAAACTTTGACTTGTTCTTCAAGGAAATTGATCCACCAATGGTTGCCTTCCAAATACTCACTCCCATTTCCTTCAAGTGTACTCTCATCTCTATTCTCCAAGTAGAATAGTTTTCATCATCAAGGATTGGAACTTAATCATCCATTTATGTGTCTATAGATCTCCTCCAATCTTGTTAAGTCTTATAGTGAAGACCCGCTCTGATACCAATTGTTGGACACACCGACTACATTGAGAGGGGGGTTTGAAAAATGTAGGGCTCTTTTTCCCAAACTTCCCTCTTACAAAAAAACTCATTAGTAAGCAATCACCATTAACTCATTACTCATTGTTTTCATTTATAACCATTTAAATGTGAACACATATCAACAATATATCATCACCACAAAGAACAAAAAGAACATAAGATGTATGTACAATTTTATTTTTATTACGGATTTCAATCCTTGGGGTTTATCAACAACAACTAAATAGAGTACAACTCTACAAGAGAACCAACTCTATATGCAATACTCAACTTACATCCTCAACACCAACTGAGATGAGGCAACAATCCTCCACACATATCAATCTGTCACAGGCATGCGACCTGTCGGTAGTGCAACACACATATGTACGTACCCTACCAGTAGTACAACCCATGTTTGTATGCGGCCAATCTATACTACAACCTGTGTATACCTTCTGAGATATTAGGGTTTATCCTTTTCATCACATACTCAGATCCTCTACAACCTGCAATCACATTCTCTTATGTCTCTCTGAGACGAACAAAGTTCGCTCACACAGGGATTATCCAAAAGACTTGGAATATAACAAAGTAATCCATATAGGACTGTAAATAATAAATGAATAATAAGATAATGTATGAGATGATTACAATTGAGAATGAGGGCCTGCTTATATACCCACGCAGGGGTGCCCTTTACCAATAGTCATGTCCTTTGAGACATGGCCTTTCATTATTAATAATTATTATTTATTAACTATTACTATTATTATGTTATGAATATCTATTTATGTATATTTTATGTTCATAACATTGCCTTCCCCTTAAAAATGCTTTGTCCTCAAAGCATAAGCACTGGAAGGCTTCCTTTTGAACTTTTGTTCTAACTCACGATGTCTTCTCAAATCTTCTATGCTTGTAGTCGCAACTCTCGATGAAACAAAATGATATAACCTATGTTTGTAGTGATCTTCCACGTAAGCATTCTTTTGAATATGGCCATTATTTGACTTTGTATTGATTCCTTTTTCAATCATTTTTTAAAAAAATTCTTTTTTTTTTTAATTATATTTCTATACTTCCTTGTTTTTTTTTTTTTTTT
>ML779477.1:100876-132355 GCA_009831015.1 Picea engelmannii | reverse complement strand
ATTTATACAAAATCAACAATATAAAAACAGATAATGAATATATAGCTAATTACCATGGGACAATATTCATTCAATCGCCCATCAATGTGCCCATATTTCCTACAATGTTTTGTAGTTGTTTCTATTAAAATTCTTATGGGATGTGTAGTGCAACATTTTCTGCAAGGGAAATAACATCTACCATCACCCTTTTCACCTGCTTTAGTTTTTTTTCCACCTCTAATATTCTCCGACATTCTTCCACACAAAAATACCCTTTATGAGACATCATTTTTATAGCAATATTGTCGCAACATTTCTAATTTGAAAAATATTTATAGATATTTTTTTCATTACAAGAGCGATGAACATTGACCAAGTCAATGTTGGCTTTGTCAAACAATGTAATGGTTAATGTTGACTTTGTCAAATAGTGTAACGATCATCATTGAATCATCTCTCTTGCGACGATAACCAAAGTTCATCGAAAGAGAGACAGAAGTCCACTATCTTAACGTTCGTCGCTCTTGAGACGTACAGTTGGTTTCATCGCAAGAGCGACAAACGCAGGATGGATTTATAAAAAAATTGAAAAATTCAACTCTTTATCTTCAATTTTGCGACGAAAGGGTACTTTCGTCGCAAGTAGTCATTGCAAAATTTTCAATATGTAGTAGTGACCCTAGGCATTCTCTTATAATATGAAAGTGACCTTTCACCTTCCCCATCCCTAAATCCAATGGCCAAGATCTAATCTTGTCTTTACATGATCAAGGGACAAGATTCATTCCCTCCAAAATAAATCACTTAAAACATTAAAGTACAATTTCACTTTATAACATAAGTGCACTTTATGAAATAAAGTCACTTTAATATTAGAAGGTACATTTAATTAAAAAGTCACTTTAATAAAAGAACCACTTTATTACAACTTTATAAAAACCCATTACAAAGTCAAGTGCCTAGTAGTGTAAATGTAAGGTCACTTCCACATACAAGACAAAACATGTGGAGTACCTCCCGAGCTACCAAAATCTAACACTTCCTCTTAGTGAGGGATGTACTCACTTCCATCACCATCATTTGGTGCCATCACATTATTCGTAGTAGGAGCTCCCTCTAAACTTGTAGCCAACCCCAACACCTGCATAGAACTCAAACCAGAAGACATCCTCCTAACAACTACCATGAATCCTAAGCTCCTCAGAGACTCCATTCTCCCACTCTGATCTTCTGTTTTATCACACCAGATGAGCCTCATGCCAGTGCTCAGAAGAGACTCCCTCTCTTCCCTTGGAATGCAAGACTAAATCCTTCAGCCCACGACAGTCTCAAGAGCCTCATTCTCCTCATCCAACTTTGAATCATAACCTGTAGGTTGTCCTCTCACCTTGTACATCCTATCCATCTGATCACCAATCAATTGTGGTTCAATCGGATCCACTACCTCCCTATATATAAATACATGTCCCCTTTTGAACAATGTAGAATATCCAACATCTTCCAAGGCTGAGATAGAGAGCATTTTAACCCTCAACCCCAGAACAAAAAGAACTCCATCAACCTCTAGGAGTTCTCCATACTCAAGTTGGAATCTAATCCTTCCAAATCCATGTACAACTCGTGCCATACCTCCTTCAATATCCACCAGACGATCAAGACCTGTCTCTATGATAGTGAGGAAAATACACCATATTCCTATCATGTGACAAGAGGCTTCATTGTCAACAATCCACCTACTATCACCCACAAATCCAACACTACTGAAACTGGATACTAGAGTAACCAAAGAAAATTCCATATAAAACTTGGATGCAAAGTCCTCCATAGTTGTTGTTGTTGATGTATAATACCCCTCGTGTTCCTTCTTCTTCTTCTTCTTCTCAAGACACTAAGAACCAAGATGCCCCAACTTGTTGCAGTAGTAACATCTGACTTTAATCAAGTCCCTCCAAGAATTCCATTTTTTCTTCCCCTTTCCCTTTGTTGCAAGAAACATTCTCATCATCTCTTTCATCCTTTTGTCCACTACTTTGAGATCCTATCCAGATCTCCTCCTGAGTGAAGTCATCCTATAGTCTACTCCAATATGGAAAATTATCCCTACCCACCACACACTTCATAAAGACATCCCACTCCTTTCTGAAGCATTTCAAGGTTATCCTTCCTAACTCTAGTTCTAAGATGACCTCCCCTACTTCAACTAAATTGTCCTTAACCTGAGCTATCTAGGTAAGATAAGATGCAACAAACTCACCCATAGCCATATTTGTTTCATGCAGTTTATCCTTCAAGGCCATCTTCCAGTTTTCATTCTTAGCCTCATACAAATTTTTCAATGTATCCCACATATCTTTGGTTGTATTCCTCTCATCCAAATGAGGGATGAGTGGGTCCTTTAATCCATTCAGAATGATCCTCTATGCTTTGGCCTCCTTTACCTCATGCAAATCCGAGGCAATATGATCTGTTGTGGGAAATACAACAACAATGCTGGCATAACTCCAAAGCTTGTTCTCCTTGAGAACATATGATATCCAAACCTTCCACTGCAAGTAGTTGGAAATTCCTTCCAACCAATCCTCATATCTGATGCATTCAACCATTTCCCTATCAATTGTTCAAAGAAAACAATCAATAGATTCCCCCCTTCAAATATTTCCCAAAAATAACATTGCCCACTATAACTCAGTGCCCAAGCTCTGATACCATGTAGAAATTTGATGACAAAATCAGCTTACACAAATTATTTCATACACTTAGCAACCTAGAGATAACTGTCTTAAATGAAATCTAAGATGTATTAAACCCACATTCAAAAAATACCACAAGCATAAATACACATTTCTAAGCACTTTTGCAGCGGAAAAATAACAATGAAAAACAATCACAAATCCTTGTAAGACTCAGAAATTTAGGAAACCAGCCACGGAAAACCCCAATGTGGGAAACCCAATGAGAGAGAGAGAGAGAGAGAGAGAGAGAGAGAGAGAGAGAGAGAGATTTATTATCTTTAGTAAAGTACATATCAACAACAAAATTGCATTTTATAGAAAGAGAATTCACTTACAACACCCAACAATCCCACATAAATCTACCTAGAAAAGTGTGCCCCTAAATCCGTACTGTTGTACGACAATGCCATTTTCATCTCCTAGAAATTCATGCCAAACAACAGTTGTACGACATGATATGTATGACCCTACTAGAACAAGAAAATACTCAAAACAACTTTGAAATTTGTGCCTCTTGTGCCTCGAAATTCATGCCCTCTTTCCCTTGCTATACAAACTATACAGATCCATACAATACGACCTCCAGTGAAAAAATATATATCAACAACACTTACACAAAATGATGCCTTAGGAAACATGCCCAATATCTCTTGGGAAAGCGCCCAACTTGCTGCTCTCACTCTCCTTGACAAAGCTCTCTCAGAAATCTCTCTCAAACCCCTTCTTTTCTTGTCTTGCACACTACCCAAGGAATTCTCTTATAATCTAAAAGTGACCTTTCACCTTCCCCATCCCTAAATCCAATGGCCAAGATCTAATCTTGCCTTTACATGATCAAGGGACATGATTCATTCCCTCCAAAATAAATCACTTAAAATATCAAAGTACAATTTCACTTTATAACATAAGTGCACTTTATGAAATAAAATCACTTTAATATTATAAGGTACATTTAATTAAAAAGTCACTTTAATAAAAGAACCACTTTATTGCAACTTTATAAAAAACCATTACAAAGTCAAGTGCCTAGTAGTGTAAATATAAGGTCACTTCCGCATACAAGAGAAAACATGCAGAGTACCTCCCAAGCTACCAAAAGCTAACACTTAGCCATATGATAAGATGCTCCAAAATCAATAAGCCAATCATCAAAATAAGAAGTAGAAGTTGCATTAAAGGAGAAACCATAAGCAGAAAATGCATGTCCATGAGAAGAAGAAGAAGAAGAACCAATATTGATGTTGTGCTTCTTCATCATTGCTTCTAAGGTTTCCATCTTCTTATAACATTTGGACTCATCATGACCATCTTTCCCACAAAAGTTGCAATGTCTTCTAGTATTCTTATTTTTAGATTTTTCTCCTTTGTCACCATTAGGAGATGAAGCTGGATAAGAGGGTTTGGGACCCTTTTTTCTTTCTTATTGTGGAAAGTATGTTTCTTCTTGGGATACTTGGATTTATTTTTCTATTGGAATACTGAGGTTTTAATGGAGGTACCTATAGTGCTAATCAATCCAAGTTGTAGAAGCTTATCTTGCTCTCAAATCATAGCATCACAAAAGGAAGCAAGTGAGGTATTTTTATAAGCAGTCCCTAGAACTTCTCTGGTGGCATAAAAGGTAGATACAAAAAAAATATGCACTACCAAACTTAGCAAGAATAACATATATGCATCGATATTTCAGCAGATATAGTTCGCATTCTATACACAAAAGTATAAGTTTTTTGAACTTAGACAATTAATCTTCAATGCATGGAAAATTATTTGGACTTAAAGTCATTAACTAATTTTCCAACTAGTGAGCTCGAATAATATTGTGTCTACCAAACACAACTTCAATCTTTTCCCAAGCTTTATTGGGGGCATCAAGTCCTTGAAGGTGAAACCTTAAATCAATAGAGATGGACATTCTGATTAATCTACAGGATTTGTCATTCCTATTAATTGATTTGTCATAGTTGTCATCATCAGTGGGTTCTTCTTATTTTCCCAAGGTAATCCGGTGCAGTCCTTTACTAAATAAATTCTCCATATGGGATTTCCATTGGAAGTAGTTAGTGATGGTAAGAAAACTATCACTAGGAGAAACCATATTAAATAGGTAGAAAATATGGATTTAAATATTGAAACTAATGGTTTGGATGGAAATATCTTGAAAAAATAGGCTGTTTAAAAAACGACACTGAAAATGAACTTCGAATGTGAAAGTTATGCCCTTTTGAAAAAATACATAAACAATAACCAAAAATCCATGTGGCAAGTAGAAGTTGGTCCATGTGGTGATACCTCTCCTTCTAATAACCTCACTTTTACAAATAAGTTGCTTATGAAGTGACCCACTTTTATAGAATAATCGAGGATCACTTTTACAATGAAGTTACTTTATAAATAAAAATTGCATGCAAAATAAATAACTTAAAACAAAATATTAAATCTACTTATAGTGATTCACTTTTATAACTTAAGTGAAATACACTTTACAATGAATGCATGCACTTTTTCAAAAAAACAAAAACAAAAAGAGATTTGAACTCAATATCTCTTACTTAATAAAGCAACTTTTAGCCAAGTCATCTAGTGTAAAACATATTTATTGTTTAGGAGGACTGTAGTTGTTTTTGTGGAAGATGACCTTGGAGAGCATGCTCATAAAAAAAAAATTCACACAGGGAAAAAAAATCGCTTCTCGACATCAACAAGGGTTAGATCTCGGTTAGCTTACCCAGAAAATGTAAGTTTTCCCTCTATCTCTGATTTACCGAGATCGCAGAGAGAACACAACAAAGAACATATCTAGACAAGAAAACCCTTTCCAATCTATTTTTGATTTTCCGAGATCGCACAGGGCACAGGGTAAAGAGAATACGCAGAGATAAAATAGTAACAAACCATAAATAAAAAGAAGAAAACCAATATAAAAAAATGAAATATTATCTCTGCAAAAAATTAAAAGGATGTATTCGGGCATTATACCTTTGGATCTGACTGAAATGGTTGTTTCTTGGAAAAAAAAAAACCTTCTCGAGTGAAATAAAAAGCATTCGTGATTGAAATGAGCATTTTGGATGCAATGGAACAATCCTTTTAGCCCAAAAATGTATGAAAATGGTAGAAACCATAGATGAGGCAACACGACTTCATGATCTCGATCTACAATGGGAGTGGGTCTTCAAATGCACTCTGATACCATGATTGAAAACATGGGTATTCCAACAGAGGATGAACAACTTAAGTAACCACTCACAGAACCAGATCAATTATCAACACACCGATGTTTTGACGTGGTAAAACCCTTACAGGGAAACATCCACGGCCCCAACCAACGTGGCCACTTGGAGCAATTTATTAATGCAAAAGAAAAATTTACAAACATATTCACAAGAGAGTTTCTCACAATTGATCGTTGGCAAATGACTCTCCATTCTCTTTAAATAGAGATCATGGACCAATCAGGTCTTAAGCCACAAATCAATTTAGTTGTTAAGATCAAGGAGAATATGATCCATCAGATCACTCTATGTTGGGAACATATTGTGATTGTCGGATTACCTAACTACAAATGTATATAAATAAACACAATTTTACCTAATGACACATTAGACCAAGTTGATATTAACCAACTCCTAAGTGTCTAAATATCCTAACATAAAATACCTACTCAAACACAATGATGCGACTCCTATAGAAATTCCAACCACCCACCTCTCTTCCCTATCAGTCTACACAATCCAAGGGATGAAATTGCCCTCTCTACAGCACATTCCCTCAGATAATATCCATCCCATCTAGGGATCAAACATAGACCAGACATAAATATCTATACTAGGGGCTCTAGGAAATCCAACTGCAACAAGAGTGCTCACACAACATTTACAAATGATCTTTGGGTAATTTATCACTATAAATCACTCACATGCATACTATCCACCTTCTCTGCATAATTACCACCTTCAACAAGTTGCCTTCCATACACAATATGGCTATCCACTCTTTCTCAACATTCAACTCTATTTTTCCTTACTTCTTGTTAACTGTAAAAATTTGTGTCCCTTCCTACTCGAATTTTCTTCTTCCCCTATGCTTGCTTGAGTCTTACTCTTCCCCCAAGGATGACTACACTCAACCCATGTTGTCATAACTAAGTGGGTTGACTTTCTCACCCAACCTCTTACATGAATTCAATGATTTGATTGTTGAATAAGTCAAAGGGATAAATGGATAAATGAAAAACTAATTAATGAAGGTGGCTTGAGACTCAAGGCATATGAAAATCCCTCAAAACCCCCTCTCTTGTGGAATCATAGGCCCCCATTACTCTAACCCTTACTTGTATACAATCGAGAGTGTATTACATTTTTTATTTTCAATGTGCAATGTTTACATATTGTATTTCCTGGCTCGTGACCATTCATAATACTTACAAATATATAATCAGGGATCAAAAATTGGGTGTTACAATCCCTTACCCCTAAAATTTGCACTATCCTTAGTGCACATCACAATACATGTGTACATGTTGGAAGATTGGTTGTTGTCATTGATGTCAACCTTAGTCATTGGTTTTGGACCGCAAGATTGATGAAGGTATTTGGACATGAAGGAAAATGCACATGAAGATACAACATCCATTTATGTATAGTATACATCATGTTGTTTCCAATGGTATGTGGAACGTCACATGGATCCTCATGGTTGAGGAGAAATGAATTTTTGAAGATGACAAAGTGAATTGAAGAAGGAAGTACATGTAGGTCCTGAAGATAATTAAAGAAAATAATTACAAAATAAAAAAGTGTCAAGTCGGCCATAATGTTAAAAGGAAGTGACATAAATGGTATAAATAAATATCATTATACATTCATTTGATACAAAAGTCTAATTTCAGAGCAAATCAGAAGTAAAGAAGGCCGGATTTCAAGGGAGGATGAAGTCTTTTGGTGATGTGTTCTAAGGTATGTTATTTTCAGTTCATCTTACCATTTTCGCTATAAATTTTTTTCTAGAATGACTCAGATGGTGAAATTTCTATGGTATTGAGAAGACATATCAAGGTACCTATGGTAAAATTTTCAACTCTTGATTCACTATAATTATGGAGATACACTCTGTGGAAGATAGGGTTTTTGACCAGTACCGAAGCTAGTCAATAAACAAGTGTTTCGGGTAAAACAATCATAACTTCTTCATAGAGAATCCAAATGAAGTGGGACAAATTTCATTGGAAATATTACGGACTTTAGTTTCTTGTGTGTGAGTTTCAGAATCTGATTTTAAATATTGAGTGCGAGGCATTCTGTACAAATTCGCTCTCCTGAATAAACCAAAATTGAATAAAGTCTACCATTCTTTATATAACCTTTTTTTGGGGAGGATTCAAGGAGTGAAACTTGGAGAAGTTTTAGAGAATAAATTGAGTAATATTGTCTATAGGATTAGATTATTCCAAGAATTGAATAATTACAGAAATTCAAGAAGTCTCAGGAAGAATTATCAGGTTCTATGTTGGTTGATGTTCATGATTTAATGTAAAGTTTTATTATCTCTCATATATTCTTGGGTGGAAGGAAGGGGAAAGGATGGAGAGTTTAACTCTCTCTTGATATTGGATGATTGTATCTTCCTCTTGGAGGTTTATCCCTCCCTTTACATTTGGAATCTGTAGCTACCTTTGGAAGTCATTACTTCCCTTGAACAATAACTATTGATTATTTTTCATATATTGTGCATGGTGTATTATGGTGTATTGGTGTAACTCTTATGCTATTGTTCATTTCTCGTTGGATATAATTGAATGGCTTAAGTATAAGTTGAAATTTTTTGTAAATTGTACTTGATACTGATTCACCCGCCTCTCAGTATCAATAATGGTATCAGAGCAGGTTGCCTTCAGAACAGTTTAACCACTGGAAGGAAAATCTTGAGTAGAGATGGATGACCATGAACACATTTCAAATGGGATTCAAAAATTTGATGGAAGAAATTATGCATACTGGAGTGATAGAGTGAAAACATACCTAACAGCTTTGGGAGTAGACATTTGGTACTCAGTTGTAAATGGCTATGTAATCCCAAATAATGCTCCAATCGATCCAAATGAGAAGAAGATTATGAGTTGTAATTCAAAATATAGACATGTTGTTCTAGCGGCATTGGCACCAACCATTGCTAGCAAAGTGATGGTCTGCAACACTGCTTAGGAGGTATGGTACAAACTCAAGAGCATCTACAAAGGTAATCCAAAAGTTAAGAAGGTCAAGCTTCAACGACATAGAGAAAAATTTGAAAATTTGAAGATGAATGAAAAGGAAGATATTGCAACCTATTTTCTTAGAATTGATGAAGTTGTTAATTCAATCAGAGGATTAGGTGAAGAGCTTGATGAATCCTTGGTTGTACAAAAAGTGTTGAGATCACTTCTCTTGAAGTATGATGCTAAGGTCTCTGCCATTGAAGAAACTAGGGACTTGACCAAAATGACAATGGATGAATTACATGGGTCTCTTATAACATATGAAATGAGAACATGTACAGAAAGTGACCAGTCAAACAATGAAGCAGCCTTTAAATCCATAAAGAAGACAAAAGACAAGGATAGTGACCTTGATGAAGAAACAACAAATTTTGTAAGAAGGTTCCAGAAGGGAAGTGGAAGATACAAAGGTAAGTCTCCTCTCAAATGCTTTAACTGTGGTAGAATATGACATATTGTTGAAAAATACTACTATAAAAAGAGAAGTCTCAACAATAAAAAGAGCTTCTACTCCAAGGATGTTGACATCTCCTCAGATGAGAGTGATGAAGAATATAATGATGGAGGAGAAGTCCTCTTCATAACCCAAGAAATCCAGGATGATGATCACAAGAATTCTAAAGAAGAAAAAATTATTTGTGAAGAAGATTCAGATGAAGAAACCAACCTTGATTCCTTTTGGGGTTACAAAGACAATGTAGAGAGTGAACAAGAAGATGAGAATATTGAAAAGTCAAAGCATGTTGAAACTGAAAATAGCAAGCTTAGAAACACAAACATAATACTAAAAGGTCAATTGAGTAGTTGTGAAGAAGAGAATTACAAGCTTGAAAAGACCATTAATAGCTTGAAGAAAAAATTAGAAGATTATGAGAAACTGAAAACAGAATTGGATCACACAAAAGGGGAGCTACTATTGACAACGGAAAAGTTGAAGAAGTTCGAAAAAATCACTGAAAAATTAGATGAGATCCTTAGCATTCAAATATCTCCAAATGAAAAGACATGACTAGGATACAATGACAGTTTGAATACAACAAAACAAGAGAGGGAAGTTGAAAATGATGAAACCAACACTCCAAAACAACTTGAACAACAAGATAGAAGACTAGAATTCAGAAGGAATGAGACATCAAGAAGATCCTCTCCCATCAAGTATGAAAGAAATCAATATAAAGGAAACTACAGAAGAATAGATCGTGAACCCAGATGGACCACACCAAAAATAAGATCACTTACGCCCAGGTATCAAAATTTCTTTCTTGGACATTGTTATACTTGTGGAAATTTTGGACACAAGACAATCAATTGTAGAATCAATGAAAGGAATAACTATGCAAGCTACATGAATGGTGAAAATAGTAGATATGGAAATGTTAGTAGACCTTTCAACATAAATTATAATCCATTTGACCCATTAATGGATCAAAATATTGTATGTTACAAGTGCAATAATATTGGTCACAAAGCACGAGATTGCAGAGAGATGAAGGAAGATAATCATACGCCAAATGTTTGCATACCAACTACAACATGGAAGAGGAAAGAAATTCCACACAATGAAAATTGTTGAATAGCATTGGTCGCTAAAGAATGCAAAGAAGAAGATGAATGGTTCATAGATAGTGGGTGCTCATCTCATATGACCGGAGATCAAAGAAAATTTGTTAGCTTGAAGAAAAAGGGTGGAAATGTTGCATTTGGAGATGATTCATCTACCAAAATACTTGGAAAATGAACTATAAATCTTGGAAGTGAAAATGTAAAAGCAGGAAAAGTCCTATTGGTTGAATATCTGAAGCATAATCTCCTCAGTGTCAGCAAAATATGTGATCAAGGATACACCTTATGTTTAACTCTCGAAAATGTAAAATCAGAGAAACTAACTCAGGAAGATTGGTTGCAACTGCAACAAGAAGACCGAACAACATATACATCCTAGACATGAAGAAGAGAGAGAAGACAGAAGCCACACAAAATGATTCCAAGGAAGAAAAAGTCCCAAAGACCAAAAATAAGGATGAAGTATTATTGAGTGCTACATGTTTAGGTGGAGTAGCCCCAAAGAAGAAGGTTACCTTTCGCCATTAAACTCAGGGGGATAAACCCTACCCTTTTGAATTGATGTCAAAGGGGGAGAGAAATTCAGATCATGATGATAGGGGGAGCATGATTGTTGCCATCAATGACAAAGGGGGAGATTGTTGGAAGATTGGTTGTTTTCATTGATGTCAACCCTAGTCATTGGTTTTGGACCACAAGATTGATGAAGGTATTTGGGCATGAAGGAAAATGCACATGAAGATACAATGCCCATGTATGGATAGTATACATCATGTTTTTTCCAGTGGTATGTGGCATGTCACGTGGATCCTCATGGTTGGGGAGAAATGAATTTTTGAATATGACAAAGTGAATTGAAGAAAGAAGTACATGTAGGCCCTGAAGATAATTAAAGAAAATAATTACAAAATAACAAGTATCAGGTCGGCCATAATGTTAAAAGGAAGTGACATAAATGGTATAAATAAATATCATTATACATTCATTTGATACACAAGTCGAATTTCAGAGTAAATCAGAAGTAAAGAAGGTCATATTTCAAGGGAGGATGAAGTCTTTTGGTGATGTGTTCTAAGGTATGTTATTTTCAGGTCATCTTACCATTTTCGCTATAATTTTTTTTATAGAATGATTCATATGGTGAAATTGATATGGTATTGAGAAGACATATCAAGGTACCTATGGTAAAAGTTTCAGCTCTTGATTCACTATAATTATAGAGATACACTCTGTGGAAGATAGGGTTTTTGACCAATCCTGAAGCTAGTCAATAAACCGGTGTTCCAAGTAGAAAAGTCATAAATTCTTCATAGAGAATCCAAATGAAGTGGGAAAACTTTCATTGGAAAGAGTACGACATGTAGTTTCTTGTGTGCAAGTTTCAGAATCTGATGTTAAATATTGAGGGCAGGGCATTAGGTACAAGTTCCTCTCCTGAATAAACCATAATTGAATAAAGTATACCATTCCTTATATAACTTCGTTTTGGGGAGGATTCAAGGAGTGAAACTTGGAGAAGTTTCAAAGAATACATTGAGTAATATTATCTATAGGATCAGAGTATTCCAAGAATTGAATAATTACATAAATTCAAGAAGTCTCAGGAAGAATTATCAAGTTCTATGTGATGGTTGGTTGATGGTCATGATTTAATGTAAAGTTTTATTATCTCTCATATATTCTTGGGTGGAAGGAAGGGGAAAGGATGGAGAGTTCAACTCTCTCTTGATATTGGATGATTGTATCTTCCTCTTGGAGGTTTATCCATCCCTTTACATTTGGAAGTTGTAGCTACCTTTGGAAGTCATTACTTCCCTTAAACAATAACTATTGATTATTTCTGATATATTGTGCATGGTGTATTGTGGTGTATTGGTGTAACACTTATACTATTGTTCATTTCTCATTGGATATAATTGAATGGCTTAATTATAAGTTGAAAAGGTTTGTAAATTGTACTTGATACTGATTCACCCCCTCTCAGTATCAACAGTACATGTACATATATATACAAAATTTCACAATACAATCATGTTTACTTTCACAATTTAATTCCTTGGTAATAGGGTAGAACATGAAATGAAACAAAGAACACAACACCGCAAATAATCAAAGAGGAACAAAAAACCCTTCAAAGATAAAGGTGGTGTCTAAAGACACTGTTACAACATTGAAGCAGAGCCCACTGTGAAAAAAACTTCACAATGCATGTTACACATCTTGATCTGCATGATCTATTACACAATCTCCATGATCATAATGAAGCAAGGGGGTTTTCTATTTATAGTCTTAAGATCTAACCAACTTCCATAGAATCTGGAATATATTTTCCACATATAATCGTCATTTGTTAGAGTTGAATCCACCAAATATTGAAGTGAGACATAGATATGTGTATAGGGAGGGAAACACATTAAAGAGAATACATGATGGGAAAAGCATTAAAGAGAGATCATAATAGTGAAGTAATGGAGATGTGTAGTCATAAATGAAGGGCAATGACAAAGATGTGGAGAGGCTAGTAAATTGAACGTATGATACGCCAAGTGATACAGAATGATTGCAAAATATGGAAAGCATTGCATGATAGTACAATCATATGGGACTGGAAATGATCAACCTGCAAAGGAATATAATAGATCGTGACAATCTATAATAACAAAAAAAAGATGAAATAAGGAAATCTTATTCGAAAAAACAAAGAGCCAGTGGTGCAAAGAAATCCAAGTGAGTTACAAAGTATGTCGGGTGTGGTTCAAAGGGTTATCGCATCAATGAAAGAAATAGCTTCCATAAGATCCAAAAATAATTAGCTTAATAATCAAGCAACAACACAATAAAAGTTCTCAAGGGTGAAAGAAGCAGATCCAAGGTTGGAAAACTTCCCTAGAACAAGAAGCAAGCGAGGTCATAAACAATGCAAAAAGAGACACAAGAACTAGAAAAGGATCAAGAAGAAGAACATGGACACAAAGAACAAAGAAAGAGAAATTGTTGTGTAGTAAGAACCTAGATATTGTAACATTTATTATACTTGAGAAACAAGAAAACCATATACCCAGATTGAAGGAGAAAGTTAAGAAGGAATTCCACACTTATTCGACTCAACTACTGCCCAGGAAGAACGTCTTAAGTTAGCATTACTGCAGAAGATATATTATCACAAGCAAGAGAAAATATTATAGCTACAAGGGAGACATTCCATAAGTTCATGGAGACCTCGAAGAAATCCTGAAGTGGCTTGAGGCGTACCACATGTGAGTGTTGGGGGCATGTTGGAGTAGAAAATTTTAGGTAAGTTTTTGGAATTGTGCATGAGAAAACTACATGACAAGTCGGAAAAGGAGAAATGCACGTGGAAGACACTTAGCGTATATTCAGGAGCCAACGTGTAGAAGGCGGAAGTTAGTTAGTAGTATTTAGATAATTTGGTCCATTTTGTAATGGGCTAATCCCTAATATCAATGTATAAATATGTATGGGTTTTGGGTAGAAAGTAGTTGATAAAGAATTAAGAGGAGAAATCATAAAGTGAGAGTATGAGCAAATGGTATGAGCAGAGTAAGTGGAGTGACAAATTAAGAAATGAGCTAAGTGTGCATTGTGTGCACAAACGACTAGGGAATTTTGGGGTAGAAGTGATGTATCACCAGTTGTAAGGACTGAACATGAATGAATAATATAAGAAGCCAGTCATTGTGGATGTATCCCAGTTTGGGGTTAACCACGTTAAATATTTGTGTCATGATGTATGTTGTGATGTGTTTCTTTTATGTTTTGTTTATAGTGCACATAAAATGCATGGATGGTTAATATGAATACATTATATGATGGTTCTGCACACGTATTGAAGGATTAAGTAAGATGAATTTGTCATGGGTTGTTATGTTTTTATGATTTCACACACAAGGTATATTGCATGTTGAATGAATGTTAAGTAAGAATGAATTCTAGAATGGTTTCCATTCCCTTCATGACTGCGAAATCCTGGTTCCTGCATTCCCCATAGGTACCTCGAGTGAGACTTCATCGGCATGCGAGTGATGCCGAAAGGGATGGTATCTTGGGATATGTTGGTGAATTCATGTTGAACCCTGGGTCTACCCACTGTGTGCCAACAATATGAGAACTCCATCTTGGATCTGATCTTCATCTTGGAACTCTATCTTAAATCCCCATCTTGAATTTCCATCTTATATCTCCGTCTTGGAAACTCCATCCTGGATACATATTTGATCTCCATTTTGGACTTGATCATTCTAGTGTTGGTCATTCCATGGGCCATATTAGATTCTTTGTTCTTGTACTGCTTGATGTATCTATTGGAGTCTCTGAATGAACTACTTTTTCACTTCCTCCACTCGCTTCCCTGAAAGAAAAATATAAACATGTTTCTACAAACATATGGACTATTTGAATTTCTTATTTACAAGGAATACATCTTACATGAACATGGAATATACGTACATCTTTGAGATGTTCATAGCATAAAGAATACATTTTATATTTATTTCACTCTTTTAATAATTATTCTACCTCCTTACTATTTATTTACCATCTCTAGGAAGATATTGCATAACTATGATGCTCTTTCCACTCTCGATCTACTTTTCTAATGTCTCCAATGTCACATTCTTACGTTCTCTCACCTTTGTACTTCATAACAAGAAATATATTACTTAGGCAATTTGACCTACATGTAGTTCAATAACTGATAATAAGACAACATTATAGTAGTTGTCTTCAATGTTGTCAAAAGGCTTTGGAATCCCTACAAGACCCATATCACTCTCGAAATTCTCCAAGAGTGTCTAATAATACCTTTATTCAACAATGGAAATGTAATTTAGAAGGAATATATATGCATGATAACTTTTCTATTTGCAAATGATAAACATTAATGTTCCATCTTAGGAAGATTCCCAAAAATGAAATCTTCCCCTGGTACCTATCTAGGGAAGGGATAGGTGGGACTCTTCATGGACTCCTTCTTTCGATGGTACTAGAAGTGTCCTCACAATTGTCTATCTCTAACGTTGCCTCTGAATTTGTCTCTAACACTGCCTTTGACGATGAATCCAAGAAACCACTGGATCCAATTATAGGCCATCCAAGCAACCTATATAATCTCTCATTCCTAACACCAAGCACCATTGTTGTGTCCTGAGTAGCTTTCTCTAAATATAAGAGTACATGTCCATCGTGGAGCACAAATCCATATCCCTCATATTTGAAAGTTGATACTGAGAGTAAATTCACTTTCAACTCTGGAACAAATAACATATGTTATATCCCCAAAAATCCTCCTGACTGAAGTTGGAATCTCACATATCCAACTCCCCTTACTACATGTCTAGTATTAGTCCTAGATCCCACATAGCAGTCTGTGTCTATTTCTGGGAAGGTAAGGAATATTGACCTCATTCCTATCATTTGGCGAGATGAGCCACTATCCACAAACCATACCTCGATGTCTTCATACACTATACTACTAAGACAAGCTATAAAAAATAATTCCTTCTTGAATTTCTCACCAATATTATCAATTTTAGCTGAGACTGCTACCTGTCTTCTTGTAAGTGCTTTCACACTTTCTTGGTTCTTCTTCAAACAAATTTATAGATGAAGTTTCCAACACTTCACAATCCAATGACCACCCATACCACAATGAGTACACAAGTTCTTGTTCTTGTCCTGGAGCCGCAACCCTTTCTTTTCATTCTCTCTATTCTGCTTTGGGAAATGACCTTTTCTACTTGCCTCCTTCTTGGATGAGTTTTCCTGCAAGGATTGTCTCTTCCAACATTTTTCCATACGATGGTTATTAAATGTACAGAAAACACATGGATACATATACCATAAGTTTGGTTTTTCTAGACCATTATTTCCCTTATTAATGAAAACATTGGGATGATTACCAAACATTTTAGGAATTCCCTTTATGTCAATCTCACAAGTGGGAAATGTCTTGATTCCTTGCTTAGAATGCTCACCTCTTTTTGTATACACTTTTCATTCGATTCCTTTCCCTGGGTTGGAAGTTTGTTCTAGTAGAAATGATGACTTATGAAGTAATTGAACCTCTTTGTTTGAAGCTTCCCTTACTTCAATTGTCTTAGAGCATTCTCCATCTCCTTCTTTTCCATATCCCACTCCTGCATAATGAGGTCTTCCCTCTGCCTCTATGGGATTAGTCATTCCTTGGCTACTGATGCTAAGACATTTTCCATCACATCCCATATTGGTTAGTATATTAAAGCCAATACCATAAGTATGTTTCTTAAATTCATCCAAAGAAACATTCTTATCTTGATGGGAAGAAATAGAACATGATGGATCATTTTCATGGCATACCTCAGTTACCATCTATAAACCTTTTACAGAAGATGGCTTCTTTTGCATGGTGTAATTTTCCTCCTTGTAATAGATAACCAGGTATGCAATTGTATAGTAATATAAAATATAAATAATTGATAAAATTTATGATGCTTACAATTAAGAAGGAGGGCTTGATTATATACCCACACAGGGGTGCCCTTTCACCACTAGACATATCTTTTGGAGAACATGTCCTTTCATTATTAATAATTACTATTATTAACTATTTACTAATTAATTATTACGTTATGAACATCTATTTATATGTATTTATGTTCATAACATTGCCTTCCTCTTAAGAATGCTTTGTCCTCAAAGCATTGGTAACGACGGGTGTAATTGATGAAGATGTTCTGACTCCCATGCTGCATCTTCCTCTAGAAGGTTTTTCCATTTGATGAGATATTCTTTGATTATGCGAGATCGTAACTTCTTTTCTCTAGAGGCAATAATGGCTTCTGGTTCTAAAATTATTCTGCCTTCTTCATCCAACATGGGAAGTAAAGTTTGCACTTTTTTCGTTGGCCAACAACTTTTTTTAGACATGATACATGAAAAATGTTGTGGATATGACTTTTATCTGGTAAGTCCAATCCGTACGCGACGTCACTGATTTTTCTATTAATTTGATATGGTCTGTAATATTTCGGAGCTAACTTATTCTTTCCTTGTTGTTTAAGTGATAATTGTTTGTAGGGTTGAAGTCTCACAAATACCCATTCTCCAACTTCAAATTCTCTTTATGTTCGGTGTTGATCAACTTGTTGCTTCATTCTATTTCTTGCTATAACCAAGTTTTCCTTGAGAATTTGCACGAATTTTTGACTCTCATCTAAAAACTCTTTTACTGATGCGACTTTTGTTTGATTTATAGCTAATTCTTTCCATGACGGTGGTGGATATCCATAAAGAGCTTGAAATGGTGTCATTTTAACTAATGTGTGATATGTGGAGTTATACCACCATTCAGCGAGGTGCAACCATTGAAGCCATTTATTTTGTTTATCAGTGACAAAGAAAAGAAGGTAAGTTTCTAAGCACTTGTTGAGAATTTCTATTTGTCCATCTGTTTGTGGATGATAAGCTAAGCTCATGTTAAGAGACGTCCCGATTTGTTTGCAAAACTCTCTCCAAAAGTTTCCTTTAAATTTGGCGTCTCTATCACTGATGATCACTTTGGGAAAACCATGTAATTTATAAACGTTTTTACAGAAGACTTCAGTTGTTTTCTTTGCGAAGTCTGTTTTTCTTACTCCCATAAAGTGTACATACTTGGTTAGTCTGTCTACTGTTGGTCACTATAATTGCTTATTTAACTAAACAATCAAGTGCTACATAAATTGTCAACCCAAGGAAGTCTGTTTATTTCAAAGGTAATCACACACTATATATGCTCAATCTCAAAAGAAACCTAGAGTTGTAGTAAAAATATATTAATCACACCTTGCCTTGAACAAACTGAAGTTCTAACTTGAATTACAGGAAAGTAATCTACCTATTGCAGAGTTCAATGTTGAAAGAAATAATTTTCCAAAGAATCTTGGATTACATTAAGAAATAACAACTTAAGAAATAAATCTTTTCATGATACTGCAAAAGGAAAGACTAGCTATTCTGTAACAGAGAACAGGACCCTATTCCCCAAGCAGGAATCTTCAGCACCTATTTCCAATCATCACAATTTTATGAACTCATTGCTAACTGAAATGATTGACACACACTGAAGGCTAACTAACTCTTAACAGAGAACAGGACCCTATTCCCAAACAGGAATCTTCAACACCTATTTCTGATCGTCACACTTTCATAGACTTATTGCTAATTGAAATGATTGACACACACACTGAAGGATAACTATCTCTTAATAGAAAACATGACCCTATTCCCCAAGCAGGAACCTTCAGCACCTGTCCCTGATTATCACGCTTTCATAAATTCACCAAACAAGATTGCTAACTAGAATGATTAATGGTTACCCAAGCATGAATCATATGAAAAATAATGTAATAATCAGTAAAGCAGAGTTTCAGCAAGACAGAGTTCAGTAAAGTAGTGTTTCAGCAAAACAAAATTTAATCAAAGCATGAACAGAAATAACACTTAACACACTACAAAGCTAATGGGTGAATCTTGTGAAGAAGGTGGGCCCTCCCTTCTCACAAGATTCCCCTGGAATGAAAGAAACTAGAGAGAAATGCTCAGAACAATCTTTTATTCATCTGTCAACTGTATCATATTACAATCTGAAGTAAAACACGTTCTTCTCTGTAAATCCTCTCTTCGCTAAAAAGAAAGTCCTCTCTAATGATGATTTCCTCTTATTTAAAGAGGAGAATATCCTCGATACAATTTGATCATCCAATTACATGTGTACATTTGAGTCCTATTCTTAGTCAGATCGACTCTCTATACTGGAATATGATATCCTAGTCTCCCATAATAGAATGTTATTACAATAGTTGAAAAGGTGTTGAGTGAGGTATTGTTGTTGTGGATGGAGTAATGGCTTCCTTATTTATCTTCTTGTTACTTTCGTTGTATGTTGTTTCAGCATCACAAATCACGGGTTGTTTCGGCAATGAGATTTGTGTTCTGATTGTTTCAGCAACATGGTCTCACATAGCAGCGATGGTTAACTCTGGCTCAAGGTGCGGCTGTTGTGGTCAGTGTAACAACTTTGTGTTGTTGTTTTAGCATCGTAGACCACAGAGAGTGTAACAGCTTTTGTGTGAGTTGTTGTTTCAGCATCGTAGACCACAGAGAGTGTAGAAGCTTCTGTGTGAGTTATTGTTTCAACATCGTAGACCACGGAGAGTGTAGCAACTTCTGTGTGAGTTGTTGTTTCAGCATCGTAGACCACAGAGAGTGTAACAACTTCTTCTGTGTGAGTTGTTGTTTCAGCATCGTAGACCACAGACTGTTTCAGCCACAGGGTTTGCATGCTTTAACTGTTTCAGCAACAAGCCTCAATGCTAATCTGTAGTTCAAACTGTTTCAGCACTTATATATTTCTGATCAACGGTTAAGTACGAGAGTAATGTAAAATTATATGCAAAACAGATTAAACATATAGTAAAGAGAAGAGACGTTGTATACCTTTGGAAAGATAGGGTAAGGTGATAATGTGAGTTTAAATGTGAGTGAAAAAAGATGTAATGGTAGCAAAAAGTGTGAGCAAAAAGGTACATTGTAGGGTCCTAACATCTACTATCACTAAGATTTTATCTTTTCCTTCTGATACTGGTAATCCTTCAATAAAATACATAGAGATTTCTTCCCATTTTTGGTTAGGAAAATGTAACGGATGGAGTACTCCTGGTGTTGATATATTTTTAGTTTTGTTTCTTTGGCAAAGATCACATTCTGCTACATACTTTTGAATGTCTATGCTCATCCCTTTCCAAAAGAATGATTGACGAGCATTATAATATGTTTCAAAAAATCCAACGTGGCCTGTGGCTGGACAGTCATGAGATTCTTGGAGTACCTTGATTTTAAATTTTGATTTATTGTTCAAATAAATTCTTCCTTTATACCATAAGAGGCCGTTCTTCCATTCGAACTTAGGGTATTGGGTTAAATCATTGATTATGGAGCATTTCTCTGTGTTTTTGGCATATTCACTTCGGATTTCGTTCGGCCATTCTGGAATTGCGATTGATACTGCAAAGACTTGTGCTTCTTCGTCTTTTCGTGAAAGAGCATCAGCCACTATGTTATCTTTTACTTTCTTATGTAGTATCTCCATATCAGTGATTAATGTTTTTTGTTGTAACAAATATTGTAGGCTATTATGGTCTGTACGTACCAAGAATTTGCTTCCTAAGAGGTATTTTCACCATTTGGTTAATGTATGCATACTTGCAAGCATTTCTTTATTGTATGTGGATTGCAAGCCTTCTTTTTTGTTTAGTTTCCTACTTTCGAATGTTATTGGGTGTCCATCTTGCATCATGACTGCTCCAATCCCAAAACCTAAAGCATCACATTCAATTATGAAGGGTTTGGAGAAATCAGGGGTAGCTAACACGGGGGTTGTGGACATGATTTCTTCTAAATTTTGAAAACATTTTTCAGATTCTTCATTCCAATGGAAGGAGTTCTTCTTTAGGAGGTTTGTTAGGGGAGCAGTTAAGTGAGCATAGTTTTTGACAAATCGTCGATAGTATCTTGCCAAGCCTAAAAATCCTCTTAGTTTAGATATGCTTTTTGGTCTGGGCCATTCTGTAATTGCTTTGATTTTGTTTGGGTCTACCTTAACTCCGTTTTTGGAAATAATGTGACCGAGGTATTCTACTTCCTCCTTGCCGAAGGTGCATTTTGACATTTTTGGGTAGAATTGTTTTTTTTCTAAAATAGATAATACTTGTCCTAAATGATTTATGTGTTCCTTCCATGTTTTGTTGTACACTAAAATGTCATCAAAGAAGACAAAAACATATTTTCTTAGGTGTGGGTGAAATAGCTCATTCATAGTTGCTTGGAAGGTAGCTGGGGCATTGGTTAGCCCAAAGGGCATTACCTTGAATTCGTAGTGTCCTTCATGGGTTTGGAATGCAGTGTTGGGTACATCTTCTAGTATTACCCTAATCTGGTAATATCCTGATCTCAAATCGAGTTTTGAAAAAAAATTGGCTCCATGAAGTCCATCCAACATTTCATCGATGAAGGGAATGGGAAATTTATTTTTAATTGTTATCTTATTAAGTCCATGATAATATATGCATAACCTGAAGGAACCATCTTTCTTTCATACTAGTACAACCGGGGCTGAATATGGGCTTCTACTTTTTGTGATAATCCCACATTTTAACAAGTCTTGAATTAATCTTTCTATTTATGTTTTATGATGATGGGGTATCTGTATGGTCTAATCTTGACTGGGCTTGACCTTGGTTTAATTTCAATTAAGTGTTCAATTCTTCTTTGTGGAGGTAAGTCCATGGGAGGTCTTGAAACACCTTTTTGTATGTTTGAATTAAGTCTTGGATTTCTGAATTTTTGGAGTCTTGTTCTAGTTCTTGTATTCCCATGTGGTAGCATTGGATAAAATAGGTAGTTGCTCCTTTCCAAATCATTTTTTCCATCTGTTGAGATGATATAACTTGTGTTTGGGGGGGTTGAAAACCATATAATTTATAACTCAGTTTTATGGGATTGTGCCAACATATTTTCTTTGGCCTGCAACTCACTTTCCAATTCTTGAATAATTCCCCTGAGAAAATTCTCATGGCATACCAATCAGTCTTGAAGCTCTTGCTTCTCCTCCTTGAGGTATTGTAGTTGCATTTTAAATTTAGAGTTCTCATTTTGAATCTATTGGTTCATTCCTTCTGAAGCCTTAATTTCATTAGAACTTTGTTCATGTTGGCCCTTTGCAACAAAGATATATGTGCTCTCTAGCAAGGAGTCTTCAAGTATGCCTTCACTTAACTTGAGTTTTGAATCTTGTCAACTTCCACTTGCAAACACTTATCAAAACCTGCTCTGATACCAACTTGATCCGAAAATCCTTAAATATCAAATTACTCTTTATGTTAGCCTCATAATCCTAAAGTTCTATAATCTAAGTATTTTCTAGATTAATCTTTTTTAGAAAATTAGTTTATTCTAGTTTGTTAGCATAATGGCACCTAGCTTCTATGTAAAGGAGACCTATCATACTCATGTGATTATGTGATTGGTTGTTCTCCTATTTTTTAGTTTAGAGTTGAGCTATATAAACAATATCCTTATTCAAGTGAGGTTAATAATTTGATTATGAGTCCTCACTTCAGATTGTAATCACTTTTTCCTTATCAATAAAATTACTTATATGAGGACACTTTGTCAACATGGTATCATAGCCATGGTGAAATGGTGATAGAAGGATTGGTGATGGATTGAGGAAGGAATGAAATCTTCACAACATCATCCATGATCTCTTCAAATTCAATGACAACAATACTAAGGTATTTCTGTTATTAATTCAAAAAGGAAAAGACTATTTTGATTACAACTCTTGTTTTTTTTTAAATTTTGATAAGATAAATCATCATTTTCAGCGGTTAAAAGTTTTTGTATCATATCTATTATTTATTTTTTCTCGTTCGAGATTATTTTCTAATCATATCTACTTTGTTTATCAAGTAGACCATTTGTAATCCAAGTAGAGGGATCTTTTTTGTAAAAATTGTTTCAGATATATGTAAATATGGAAATTTCTTGTTAAAGAGATATATCTTTTGATAAACCTCAATCTCCAAGCTTCAATGCTTCAATATCTATGTAAATTGCTGCTGATATGTAAAAATCTGGCAATCTGGTTTTGTCAATTTAAAAAAAAAATCTAGCTCTAGCCATCGTTTTTTCTTATCTATGTAAATTGCTGCACATATGTAAAAATCTGGCAATCTGGTTTTGTCAATTTAAAAAAAAAAATTAGCTCTAGCCATTGTTTTTTGTTCTCTTCTTCGCATTGGGACGATAGAAATATGTTTTATGTTTGAATCTGGAAAAGGAAATCGATCCACATCGATTCAGATCCAATATCTCTGGTGCAAACAAATTGTACCTGTGTGGATCTCTTCTTCGCATTGGGCAGATATGGTAAAGAGAGTATCTACGTACAACACTAGAACATTAATATCGTTTACAGACGGATATGGTATCATTTGTTGGTGGATCTGGTATTGGCACAACAACTGTACTCGGTGTGATGAATTTACAGTTCTTCAAGTTGACACAAAACAATATAGCACCCTCTACAAATCACGCCCTCCAGCAAGTGCCCTTCAACAACCACCCTCCATAGATCACGCCCTTCAAGTTGACACAAAGCAAGCGCTTACAGACAATAGATTTCTGGAGCATTGGTATTACCAACAGCAGTGCACATGCTTCAAGATCCATCAACAGAAGTTGCAGAGCTTGAACGAACTTTTATTGCCATCAAACCTGATGGTGTGCAAAGAGGATTCATTTTGGAAATTGTTTCCTGTTTTGAACGTAAGGGTTACAAACTTGTTGCAATCAAGTTAGTTGTTCCACCAACAAATCCGTGCCCTCCATTCATCGTACGATCCATTCTCGTGCCTCCATGCAGGAACTAAATCATATGTGGTCCAATGGAGTTGATTATGGTGCGTCTGCCGAGAGCGTACCCTCCATTCAACGACATTAAATTTGTTTGAATCTGCAATTTGACTTCCCTCCAACGATTGTGGTTCAAGGTCATCGATTACGGTGTTAGTTTTGTGAGTCCGAGTGTGACTCTGGTGTCTGGTGCGAGCTGCCATGATTGTAGTTCTTGATGAACTATTCACTAAGAATCTAGTTGCTAACAATGTATTCACTAACAATGGTGATGGAAGGATCCCTGACACTGCCATTTTGATCGTTTACAGGATTGAGAAGAGTCCAGTGAAATACTCTGTCAAACTCCTTTTCCAACTAAACTTTTAAAGGGTCAAGGCCAAGCCCTTAAAAACGTTATTTTTGCGTGGATTGTGTACTCTTATTTTTGGTGACTTGTGTCTCTCTTTTGGAGTTTTGTGGATTATTCACTTGCAATCTTGAAACAAACATCATGTCTAAATTGATCAATTTAGACACAGAATCAGATAAGTTAGATGGACCCAAGAATTAGAAATCTTAGAGTCGGCACATGCAGAACACTTTGATCTATAATGAATTATGGCGTGATATTTGTGATGGTGATATTGCTCCAACTAAGCCAACGAACGCTACTTATTTAGCTAAATGGCATTTGAAATATGAAAAAGCACTTGCTTTGTTGTGCTCTTCTGTAACTGAACACATGTTTGTACATATTAAGAATTCCAAATATGCAAGGTCTGCTTGGAATCTATTCAAGAAGCTTTTTGATACTCCTGTTGCATCTCATAGAGTTTATCTACAAATGAAATTTCTTAAACAAATATTAGCAGATAATGGTGATGTATTAGGATACATTTCAAGAATAAAAAACATTCATCAGGAAATCATCAAAGGTGGTTTTCCTAAACTTGAAGATAGTTTTCTAGTCTCCATTGTGATAAATGGCTTGGCTCAATATTATAAGAATTTTCTTGAGACTTTGAAAATAACTGATAAGTTATCAACTGTGACTTTTGACTCACTTAGTGAATTACTGGCTCAACATAGTAAATCTTTTGGAAAACAAAAACAATCAAGAGAAGATCTTCTTTTCACTAAAGCTTAAAGTTCTAAAGGAAGAAGAAAATCAAATTTTGGAAAGTTTCGGAATCGGTCTTCTAATCAAGGTCGTGGTCAAGGTAGAGGTCATAGCCATTTTAATGAACAAAATTTTCAAAGTAATCCTCCCAATAATAATGCATAGTCAGGAAGAGCAAAAAATTGCAATCAAGTGAGATGTAAAAGATGTTTAAAGATGGGTCATTATGCATAAAATTATCTTACAAGCAATGATCAATTGCCAAACTTTAAGAATAAATCAAATTCAAATTCTCAACAATCAACTCAATATGCAGAGGATCAAGATTACCAGGATGATCGATATGAATATGTTTCTTCGGCGGTTCAACAAGAAGATTCATTTGAAAATGATTAGATATTGGACACAGGTGCTACTCAGTATATGACTTATCGCATAGACTATTTTTGGAATTATCAATATGTTCAACTAAATATCATTTATTTATATGATGATACAACTCATATACCTCAAGGAAAATGTTCAATGAAAGTATTTCTCCCTGGAATTGGTGAAAAATGGATTTCAAATGTTTCGTATGTACCAACTTTTAAGAAAAAATTGTTATCCTTAGTCACAATCAGACAAGTTGGACATCAAATCATCATGCAAGATGGTTTGGTTTGGTGAAGATTAAGTCAGATAAGGATAACTTGAAAACAATAATGGCATGATATGAAGATGGGAAGTTACTAAGAATGAATTCTAAAATGTCTTCATTCAAATTATGACATTTTCAATTTGGTCACTTAAACTTTGATAGTCTCTTAAAACTTAAGTCCCAAGATTTGGTAAAGGGTTTGCCAACTTTCAAGAAAGAAAATTCCAAGTGTGAAGCTTGTATTTTTGGCAAGCAAAAGCAATAAGATTTTCCAACCAGCTCATGGCAAGCGACAAAGTATTTGGAGTTGATTCACAGTGATATATGTGGTCCAATGGAATCTTCTTTCAGTGGATGCCGATACTTTATATTTTTCATCGATGACTACACTATAATGACATGGGTATACTTTTTAAAGGCAAAGTATGAAGCTTTTGAAAAGTTTAAAAATTTTCAACTCATGGTTGAAAATGCAACAAGAGAAAAGGTTGCATCTTTGAGAATAGATAATGGAGGTGAGTTCACTTCAATTGAATTCAACGATTATTGTTGAGACAATGGAATCAAGAGGAAACTAACAAATTCCTATACACCACATCAGAATGGAGTTATTGAAAGTATGAACCAAACTCTCATGGGCATGGCAATATTTATGATGCAGTTTAAAGGGTTGAGCACAAAATATTGGGCTGAAGCAGTCCATACTATAGTTTATCTCAGAAATCGATCACTTACACCAACTTTATATGGAAAAACACTTTATAAAGCTTGGTACGGTTTTAAACCCAAGGTAAATCATCTTAAGGTTTTTGGCTCAACATGTTATGCTTTAGTTCTTAAGGAAAAGAGGACTAAATTAGAAAACAGAAGGATGAAGTGTACCTTCATTGGATACTTTGATGAAAAGAAAGGGTATATGTTGCTTTCAGATGGAAAATTCATTGTCAGTAGAGATGTAATTTTTTATGAAACTGAAAGTAACATTTTAGATGAGATTAATCATCTCCTTAGTCGTATAGAAAAGAAAAACACTAAGGGTAAAGGTAAGAAGAAAAGGTCAAAAAAATCATTTTGGTTTGAAAAAGACTCTGTTTCTCCAAAAGACATCTCTTTATCAAAAATTTCTTCTAATTCATATGATAATGAAACTACAAAAGACTCTTCTGATACTAAATCTTCAAAAGAATCTTCTCCAACCTCAGATATTTCAGATGAAAGAAGAGACTTAGTTTTTGAAAATACTATTTCAATAATAATGGTGATTCAGATCCTCAATCCCCTCAACATAAGAAGCCAAAGTGGGTCGAACAACTTCTCAAAGATGTTCATTCAGATGAAATTAACAAAACAAGAACTAGGGGATCTTCAAGAGTAGAAGCAAATTTTTCTCATGATTCCAGTGAACCTACTTCTTTTGTTGAAGCAGTTGGACATACAGAATGGCAGGAAGCAATGAGTAATGAATATGATCTAGTACTTACAAATGGGACTTGAAACTTAGTTTATTGTCCACATGATGTTAAGCCCATTGGTTGTAAAAGGGTTTATCGAGTAAAGTACAAGCCCAATGGTAAAATTGACAAATACAAAGAAAGAATTGTTGCTAAAGGTTTTGCTCAACGGGAAGGAATTGATTATGAAGAAAATTGTGCACCCGCAACTAAATGGAATACTATCAGAATGGTTATTAATTTGGTTGCACATAATGGTTGAAAATTACATCAAATGGATGGGAAACGTTCCTTCCTAAATGGTGATCTAAAGGAAGATATTTTCATGACTCAACCACAAGGGTTTGAAGCTAAAGGAAAAGAACATAAAGTTTTCAAACTTGTGAAGGATTTATATGGCTTGAAACAAGATCCTCGAGTTTGGTATGAAAAAATGGATGAGTTCCTACGAAAGGCGGGTTTTCAACGAAGTGAATCGGATGATACATTGTATTTTTGAATGAAAGATAATCGCATGGTGATACGTGTACTCTATGTTGATTACTTAATCATAACATGAAATAATGAAGCTCACATCAAACAGGTTAAGGAGGAACTTAAAGCAGGGTTCAAAATGATTGATTTAGGGACACTTCATTATTATCTTGGAGTTGAAGTATCTCAACATCCTAACCAAATATTCCTTAGTCAAACTAAGTATTCCATTGAATTGTTAAAGAAATTTGTCATGGAATATTGTAAACCTTCTCTTATCCCCATGGAGCGGAAATTGAAATAGTAAAAAGTATAGGAAATTGGTTGGAAGCCTCATTTATTTGACAAATAATCGACCAAATCTGTCATATTTTCAAGGTACAAGGGTACTAAGATACATTCAAGGTACAAAATATTTTGGTCTTCTCTACAAAAGGAACAAAATTTTTACACTTGTTGGATATTCAGATGTTGATTTTGCAGGTGACATTGATGATAGAACATCCACTTCAGGTTATTTAATGAATATGGGTTCAACAAAAGTATCTTGGAATTGCAAAAAACATACAACAATTGTCAATTCTTTAGCAGAGGCAGAGTACATATCAAATTGGTAAGAAACATGTGAGATTGTATGGCTACGCAGAATTTTACAGGATCTTGGTGAAACTCATAAATCACCAACTACCTTATTGATCAACAGTCAATCAACAATAAAGATGGCCAAGAATCTAGTATTTCATTCAAAAAATAAACATGTCGACACCAAGTACCACTTCATCAAATCAATCATTATCGAAGACATCATCAAGCCTCAGTTATGTCCATCTGAAGATCAAACTTTAGATATTTTGACCAAACCTTTTGGTAGAATAAAGTTCACTAAGTTCAGAGATGAACTTGGTATTTGTAAAAATGAACTTTCAGATTAAAGGGGGGATTGGTGGCCTCGTAATCCTAAATTTCTATAATCTAAGTATTTTCTAGATTAAATATTTTTAGAAAATTAGTTTATTCTAGTTTGTTAGGATAAGGACACCTCGCTTCTATGTAAATGACACCTATCATACTCATGTGATTATGTGATTGATTGTTCTCCTAGTTTTTATTTTAGAGTTGAGCTATATAAACAAGATCCTTCTTCAAGTGAGGTTAATAAGTTGATTATGAGTCCTCACTTCAGATTGTAATCAATTTTTCCTTATCAATAAAATTACGTGTCTAAGGACACTTTGTCAACACTTTAAACACACATCAACATCTAACCTAATTTAGAAATTATGATCGTCTTTGACTATTTCAAAAACATATGTGAATCCCCTTATCCAAAACCTCATTAAATTGAGGATTAACTTGTAGAAATATGAGAGATAACACGTCAAAAAATAAAATAACTAATAAGGAAAGAGTTGTTAATGGAGTTCACCCATCTTGGGATACATCTCTGGGTCTTGTTCGAAACAGTGAGACTGCTCTATATTTCTCAAATGCCAAAATTACAATGAATGCATTACAATTTGAATGCACTCTTCAATTTTATTGCTCAAACCTAGAAACAGAGGTTACCACTGAATTCACCTTGAAGTTTTGAGAAAAATGAGTATAAACTCGACTATGTTATGAATAAGTACTCGAAGACCCTCTTTTGAACACCAAGCGAGACAAAGGATCTCATACAAGGCAAATTGTACTAAGATTTATGTACACAGTTATTTATCACAAAACTGACATCATCACCATATTCATCTTAGAAAACTGAGAAAACTGAGTATAAATTCTCTATATGTCTCTCAAAGAAATCCAAGGCATGCAAAATGATGCACTACCAAAGACTTAACACCTCTCGGCATGAACCTCAATGCAACCTAGCGTTCCAACTTGGTATGAATTCTAATGTCGTCCGTACTATGGTTGGATGCTAGGTTTAAATAGGGTAGGTCGAAGGGTCGAGCCCCCACCGGACCCCCTACATACTCACAACAACTTAAATGGAATATTTGTGGTGGTTGCAAATAATGAGCACCAGTGGCACATCAATAAACACATTACTTGTAAGTTGTTGGAATATGCTAGCCGAAGGTCCTGAGTTCAAACCCCACAACATTTGTTTTAGGAATATAATTACAACTATGACTTTAAATATATTGAAGTCCAATAGAATATTCGACGAGTTCGTTGGTGCAATTGGTTAATTTTGTTGGTCTAGTTACGAGAGGTCACGGGTTCGATTCTCGTCTGAACCCAAGAAATTTTGATACTCCTTAGCCAATATTGGCCATTCATAGAGTGTCATGTGGCACTATCTGGTTAGTTAAGCTATTGTATAGTTAGCACATGTGTCAGTTCCCACCTATTTTCCATGTCACTACTTGACTATATATGTCACCTGCCATGTCACAATATAACATACCACATGTCACCCTTTCATTGGTGCCATGTGGATTGTATGGATGCCATGTCATTGTACATATGACATGTGCTAATTTTTTACTGGTCCAACTGGGTCCCAAAAACACCAAATTTGAGTCGCATGTGTCAGCCTCTTGTGCTTCCACGTCAGCTTGATGACATCACAATGATGTCAACTTGTTCCATGTTAGTTGTATTGATGGTCCATGTGTTAGCCTGTGGGCTTTCCATGTGTCCTACCATGTTTGACTTTTATTTTCCAAAATATTCATAACTTCATAAATTCTTCATACGACATCTATTTGAGGTGATTCACACGTTGTTGAAAATATCTCATCAGACTCTACACAATGAAGTCATTTTCATTAGCATTCAGAAGATTATTGTTTTATCATTTTAGATCCTCCTAGATCATATGTCAACTACATATTCACAACAATGATAACTATATTGTTCCTTTGTCCAAATAAATTCAAGCAACCTTGTCATCCTGTGGACTTGTCATGTCTCCTACCTTGTTTGAATCTCTTTTTTTTTGTTGGTCAAAATATTCAAAACATCATAACTTCTTCATACAACATATGTTTGAGGTGAATCACACACTATTGGAAATATCTCATCAAACTCTATGCAATGAAGTTATTTTCATTAGCATTTGAGAAGATTATTTTTTTATCATTCTAGATACTCCTGGATCATATGTCAACTACATCTTCACAACAATGCTAACTATTGTTGGATTACTGAGAGGGGGGGTGAATCAGTAATAAAGAAATATAATCCCTTTTAACATTAAATTGCAAGTATTATATCAATGTAGCATTATCATCCAATATTTGTAGAGTAAATAAACAATGAACAAATGAGAAATCATACACATACATAGTACACCAGTGTTTTATGTGGAAATCCAAAGTGGGAGAAAACCACAAAATGTTTTTTCTTATATGTATTTAAGAATTACATTCATTGGAAGCACCAAATTCCTTTGTTTTCCAACTGTAACTGGAAGGAGGCTCCAACCCCCTAGTTTCTCAAGGTACAACCTGAGGAAAGCTCCAACTCCCCAATTCTCTAGCTACAACTAGAAGGAGGCTACAATACCCCATGTTCTCCAGATACAACCGGAAGGTGGCTACAACCACCTATCCTTTCCCCATCCAAACGCCCTGAAATATAAGTAGAATGATGGAACCACTGTCACACTATCACTGTGAGATATAATGTTGTAAACATGTACCAATCAACCTGCAACAAACAACATGTAATCAACTTGTACATAAACAAGTGCATCAACCATGCACCAACCTGTACCTCAACTTGTACCATCAACGAGTGCATCAACCATGCACCAAATATGTACCAATCATGCATCAAATACACATAAACTATGACTCATCAAGATGTACCAACATCATCAA
>ML779477.1:77305-100826 GCA_009831015.1 Picea engelmannii | reverse complement strand
CAACCATGCACCAAATATGTACCAATCATGCATCAAATACACATAAACTATGACTCATCAAGATGTACCAACATCATCAACTATACACCTCATGTATGTGCCAACTCATCAACTACTTGTCTCAACCATGTAACCAACATGTACCTCAACCAAAAGCCCTCATCAATTTCATCATCCAAATCTGATTTGTAACTTTGTAATAGACCTGGTGCATATAATCACATACCTGCAAACCTTCCTTAACTTTAACAACAAGAGACTAGCATTTTCATCAAACTTTACTTTAGTCTCACATGACTAATCTTGGATTAGTCAACAACCCTAACTTGAAATAATCATAACTATGTACCTGTAATGAATAAAGGTCTAAAAATAGCACACAATGTTATTCAGTGTCTTGTCTGAAATTTCTCCAGGTTTCACTTCTTGGAACCTCCTAGAAAACAAGTTATAGCAAAAATGACATACCTTGCTGAATTCTAGCTTATTCTAGAGATCGAACTTGTATAGAATGCCCCACGCAGAATATTTGTTGTGTAGATATGAAAATGGTACAAAAAATACTACAAACTGTACTCTAACCAATACATTTTGTCTTACTGAATTTGGATTTGTTATGAAGAATTTATGACATTTTTACCCGAAACACTTGTATTAGACTAGTTTCAGGACTATCCAAAAACTCTATTTTCCACGGAGTGTAACTCCAAAAATACAACGACCCACAAGTTGAAATTTTTATCACAGCTACTTGGATATGTTTCCTCAACGACCTCGATATTTCTTGGTCTGAATCATTATAGAAAAAAAAAATTGTGAAAATGGTGAGATGACCTGTAAATAACATACCTTAGAAAGTAACATCAAAATAATTTATCCTCCTTTGAATTTTGGCCTTCTTTACTTCACCTTCCCTCTGAAATTCACCTTAGATATCTTTTGGTTACTTCAGTCACTTGTATATATTCAATATGCTCAAGTGTGATTAAAATGAGATACCCTTGCCTCTTATTTATACTTTTATGTAGCTTCCTCAAGGGGTTACCTTCTAACCATATTAAACCACTTTCCTTATTTTGTGGATAACCCACTTCTAACCACTTGTCCACTTAGTAATTTCTCCATTAAATTTATTATTTAAATAATTTCTTTTCTATCCACTTTGACTTATAGTTCACTCATCACTTCACTTTATTATTTAAATAATTTCTTCTTTGCAACCACTTTGACTACTTTGAACTTTTGGAGCTTCTAGATGACTCATGAGGGTTCTCTAACTTCACATGGCCATAACTCTCAAACCATGAGGAGTTATGTGATGTTCCACATACCATCGAAAATTGCTAGTGGAAAAATCCCCCCTTTAACTACACCAGGGTTTAAGATGTAGACAGAGCGAATGACCATCTAAAAGTCAATCTATTTTCTACTCTACCCCAAACATACCAAAACAAATGAAAAGAAATCAACAAGAGAGAATATCAGTAACTATACCTTTTATCCCATGTCTGGTGATGATCTCCTCGGTCTTTGTAGTTCCAACAACTGCAAGTCTCCCCCCAAGGCTAACCTGCATCCAAAACTAGGCAAACAAGGACTACATACATGCTATTATATTCATGATTTAGGGTTATATATATCAAATGCTAAGTATAAATCAAAGAAAATACACAAAACATCATCATTTGGGATAGGGAAAAGATATTCTTTTATTCATCGAACAAAGACTGAAAATTACAATCTGTGTCGGCCATCATTCCGTGAAACTAGTCCAGGATCCTCTTTACAATGCTCCAAGTGCACCTTCAATAGGACTCTTCTCTCAATCTTCTGATCACCTCAAGGGAAGGGAATTGATTGAATGGAGGAAAAAGGGGTTGATGAGGGAATGTTGAGGCAATATCTCACAAAAGGTAGAAAAAGCTTAGGCAAGGAGGGGAAGTGAAATTGGGCAGATTTTCACTATTCTTATATTTGGATATGAAATGAGACACCAACACATCCTTTTATATGAAAAAAGGATGGTTATTCGGTTTGTAACGGGTTATAGCAGGCGAATTGGTTGGGAAACCTCCAATAGCCCGTGAAATTCAACGAATTCCTTACAACTTTTTAATTTTTGCAACTTTTGCAAGCACACATGGGTTGTTTAGTGTGAAGCAAGCATATGTACGTGGGTTGTCTAGCATGAAACAAGAATATGTACGTGTGTTGTAGTGGTGCAGGGTGCATACATTCTCTAAAAAATGGTTTTTTAAGAAGAGCTCCTCAACAATGCTTTGGAAAAATATGTAAGTAAGAGGGCCAATTCCATGTTTGCATGAGTAGGGAATTTTAGGGCTATAACAGATGCCCCCTAATGTGTGAGGTCAGAAGAGAAACTGATGGTCGAAATACATTACATTATCTTCACCAATGTACGAAATCGAGTGAGCCCAGGACTAGACTTCATGAGGTGTCATCTGCAAAACAACAATTGTCTCTTCGAGGTGGGCATACCCATGCTTGGGATGAACTAAATCATGGATTCCAATCAAATGAGATGCAGATCCATGTCATATAACTATATAAGGTGTAGCTATGGGAAATACACAACGCATCTACATCTCAAAATCAGTCAAAGATATACAAGTATAGTATCCATCTTCAAGAAGCTAGTGACGCTTGTGGTTGGAGATGAGATCTTCATAGCTTGAGAAACAACATCAATATCTTCAAAAATAAGGTAGGAGTACAATGGGAGTGTATAACTCACTACGCTGAGGTCTTCAATAGATCGTTGGGAATATACATGAGTTTCTCATTGATCAGGTAGAGAACTTCATCGATTTCGAATCTGGAATTGACTGGACTCTCGAGATGGCCAACTTATGGAATTCAAGAAACAAACTGCATAAAGGCCAACTTAGGTTGAGTGAAACTTCCCTTGGACAAAATCACGAAAGATGATCAGACTCATGTAGCATGACATTGACATAATTTCATGATGCAAGAGGCAACACAAACTCTCCATGTGTCTGGAAGAGTAACCAAACAGGGGAGGACACAACTCTATGTAGCGAGAAAAACTTCCTAAGGTCATACTAGATCCCAATTCTTGACGAATAAACAAAAGGATGTGATTTGTCCAAGGGTGAATCTCTTTGTTGCTGAAAAAAGAATGAATATTTTTCATCCCCTCTTTTTGGAATATTTGATTTTTTTTTGTCTTTTTAAATTTTTTAAGACCTTGAAAAATAATAAAAGAATTCTATGTTACAAAGAAGGAACGAGTGTCACAAGAAAGCATACTAGTTCCAAGTGCAAGGAACATACTAATGCTAAGATCAAGGAGACATGTGAAGGAAAAGGACACTCGAGGAAAATTCCTCCATGGGTCAAGGTGTCAGGTCACAGAGGCAAGAAATGCTACAAGGATTGCATATAAGGAATGCTTCAAAGGTTCAGTTGAGAGCAACATGGAGCCGACATTAGGCCAAATACGCAAAGACAAAACTCACAAATGTGATTAAGAAAAACACAATGAGACCCCAGAGAAGGTAAGCTCGATAGTTTTTTCACATTTAGAGAGTCTGAAAAAATGCAAAAAGAAGACTACAAGGAGTACCTTTTTCGGAGCTAGTCTAGTCGGTTCGAAAAAGGACTAAACTTGCACCAAAAATATGTTTATTCAAAACCATTTTAACGAGTGTAAAAAATAAAAGATCACTTGTTAATCTTTTCAATTTTAAGGAGTCTGAAAATAGCTTAACTATGGACTCATAACCTTTTTATGAGTTTAGTCTCCTTAGCCTGAAAAAGTATAAAAGTAATTGAGGAGAACTCTCCTGGCGAGACAAATCTCCCGAGGAATACCTTTTTCTTCTATAATCTATTGGATGGAAAAAGGGTTAAACTCATGCCAATAGATGTTCTTCTGTACCAGTTTAACGAGTGTGAAGGAACAAGGTCACTTGACAATCTTTTCAATTTTAGGGAATCTGAAAAGAGCTTAACTATGGAATCCGGGGGTTTTTTTTTTTCATAAGTAATCTCCAAGGCCCGAAAAAGGTGATAAACCAAAACCAAGGAGAATGTTCCTTTTTTCGAAGATTTAGTCCCTTGGGCCCAAAAAAGGGTTAAAATTATGTCTAAGAATACTCTTCTAGCAGACCAAAGTTCCTAGAGCATACCTTTATTCATAAAATTATTCATCCAGACCGAAAAAGGGGTAAACTATCACAGGACAGATGTGCCTTCAAATTTGAGTTTGGCAACCATGAAGGGAAACAAGATCACTCAAAAATCTTTTCATGTTTAGGGATTTTGAAAAGGGATTAAAGAAGACTCTAGGGAGCTACTTTTCTCAGTTAATCCAAACGCGGTCAAAAAGAATAAATACAGTCTCGTTAGATGTTGTTTTTGAGTTTCAAAGCGAGCTTGAAAGACAACAAAGTGTGCTCATTTGGGAGTCCCGAGGGTAAGGCCTAGGATGAGGGTGCATCAAACGAATGAGGATTTATCTCGTAATCATGACAGGACTAACAAGGACTCCCAAGCCTATAGTCATTACTGATAGCATGGACGCCAGAATGCAGCAAGGATATTCCTAGGAGATCCATGTAAAGGTAGGCTCTACCACCTATTTACGACACTTCTAGAGTAGCAATGAAGGTTCTATGTCACATTTCGGTGGGGTTGATCCTATGGAAAAGCAAAAAAGACAACGCAACGCAGAAAGTGGAAATGAAATCCTAACATATATGCAAAAATTTGGAAAAAACAAATTTTACCAAAGGACACCCAAAAAGTGACCCATCCCAAAAATTACCAAACAAAAAGGAAAAGAGTATTGGAACATCCAATAAGAAACTCAAAAACAGAATCAAGTGATCACCAAGCTAGGAAAAATGTCAAAGGGGGTCAAAAAGCAGAAAAAAAGGGCCAAAAAAGTCTATAAATAGAAGTTAACAACTCATTTTGACCATTGCAATTCGAAAATCAACCAAAAGGTGAAAAAAACCCTTCGCTAAAAGAGTTGATTCTTAGAGCTTCAGTGGACGAAACGACCTTCTACTTGGACCAAGTATGTACAAATCCATCCCTCTTGCATTTCAATTCCTCCTTTATGCATTAATTTTAGTTTTTGAGGGGGTGCACTTTCCTAAAAAGAGCGGCCCTGCGTGTACACGGGTTGTCCAAGGACAACCCACATATGTACTTGGGTAGGAAACCACCATCCCGCATACATATGCGACTATGTATGAAACATCCAACGTACACCTTTGCAAGATTTGAAAAAATTAAATGCAAGTATTGACTCTCCTCCTTTTTTCCATGAAACAGGATGTATGTTCACTAGAGGGAGAGGGATCATGAGGACATTGATGTTTTGTTTATTTTTATGTGTGTGCAACATGCCAATCTAATATTTGATTAGCTAGAGTATCTATTATATGATTAAAGCTCCTAATAACATGGATATACGTAATGTAATTGAAATAATGTTCTAAGAGACGTACCCTAAGGAATCGTCAATGCAAAGTGGGATCATAAACGCGGTAAACCCCATTTAACTGGGACACAACCAGCTGAGCATCTAAGTAGACCCAGAGGTGAGAGATTCCATGTGAAAATGCATCACGAAGAAATTCTATCACTGCACTGTATTTGACAACATTGTTTGTAGAATCGCCTGGACAAATACCTTTGGAAGATAGCAACTAGCCTCCAGGTGTGAAAATCACCCAAGTTGCGGAAGTAAGCCTCCGAGTGTGTCAGCCAGTGCTGTCCGCAAACCCAAAAGACACCTTCGATTCACTTGACATATACCACAATGAAAAAGAAGACATAAATAACTACACATCCACAAAACAAAAAAAGAAACAAAAATGTATAAGAAGCTATACATATATACAATAAGTCACCCAGGTGACCAAACTAAGAGTAATACTTCTTGGGGTAGAGCCCATTTCTAGGCTCCACCAAGGTGTTTCCTTCGAAATAAACCAGACGGTAAGTGCCCTTATTCAAGACCTCTTTCACAATGAACAATCCAAACCACATGGGTTTAAACTTGCCTGCCCCCAGGAGATCTTTGTTTTGATCATAGACCAGGACAAGATCTCCTTCGAAGAAAATCCGAGGATGAACAGACCGATCATACTGACACTTGACTCATTGCTTATGAGCCTCATTGGCTAAGGCTACATCACGACGCTGCTCATAGAGCTGCTTGAGATGTAGTAGGCGTTCCTCAAGCGGTGAAGTGTCCGACAATAATTCCACTACCAACTATAAAGAAGGAATATGACACTCAAGAGGTAAGACTGCTTCCATCCCATATACGAGTTGAAAAGGTGAAAAACTGGTGGTAGTCTTCATAGACGTTTGGTAGGCCCACAACATTGAGTACAACATCAAATGCCAATTTGACTTGGGAGAATTGATCGTCTACTGAAGAATAGTCTTGAGAGACTTATTCACAACTTCAAGATGACCATTCTCTTGCAGGTAATAAGGTGAAGAATGTTCTTGTTTGAACCCGAGATTTGACGTTAACTCAGTCATCATTTTGTTTTGGAAGTGATTGCCATGGTCAGTGAAAATCTCCTCCGGGATACCAAACCTTGCTACTATCTGATTAAAGATGAAAAGATCCGCAGTTTCGCCATCATTACTAAATGTTGGCATAACTTTGACCTACTTTGTGAAGTAGTCTACTGCTACGATGATGTAACGATGATCCGGATTTATGTAGGAACACAATGAAATACAAAAATACACATAAACACAAAGATGCAGCAGAAATAAGACTTCATTTCATTAATAACAAATGACTGAAATGTGCTTACAGATAGAATGGAAATAAACTAGTTGGGGCGTTGGTAGCTTATCACTGAGAAGAGATGTGGCAGCTACTGGCCTCTGAACTGTGTTACAATGAGGCTCTGAAGGCCCTTTTCCAATAAACGAGAATGCCAAAAGTCCTAGACATCCAAAAACCTAACCCTAGGAGATGAAGCGCCAAAAGTCATGTGGGCCCCGTTTGGGTAAGCTGGTGCATCAACTTCCCGAGGTCATAACTTTTGCATACGATCTTCGTTTTAAGCATATGATAGCTCATTGGAAAGATATATATGAGGCCTACCATGCTCGATACAAAATAGCATCAGTAGATGCTATCTTGCAAGAGCAGCATACCCAAAAAAACATTGTTTAGGGCCTCAAAATGGCCCCGGAAGTTCAGGACCCGAAAAAACTACTAAAAATAGTAAACTGTGCGGAAACTAAAAAACTGAAAGAAGAAATGGTGGGGGTCCAAGTGGAATAGGCGGGTGGCCACCAATATCCACCTGGATCATTCCTCCCCCCTTAGGAAGCAATGGTCCCTGTTATCCTCGATATCTAGGGATAACTAGGAGATCATGTCTCGAGGCCCACAGGCCCTAGACATGAAGTATCGAGAGCAGGATTGACCTGAGCATGGCCCTGGAGGGCCCATATTTCTTCTTCTTTGCCAGATGTTTCCTGTCAGTAGCAGCAACTTCCATCACCATCGGCTTGGACTTGCAATGGAGAGGACTCTTGCTCCATGAGATAATTGGTCCAAGGTATCATGGTACGTGTCGTGTTTGATCGTTATAACCTTCTTATATATGCATTAGGTTCCTGTCATGTCTGATAACTGCTTGGATCTTACACTAATCCACTTGAAAATTGTTGGGGCGATTGATGGGTGACTTATGCAAGCTTGTATTCATGGGTTTTGGTTAGCCACCAAGGGGGGTTTGCAGAGCCATCGTCCACTCCCACCATTCTATCATTTTACATCTTATTTCCCGCACATCTATCCCATTACCCTAGTCCGAACATTAGGATGACCTTTTTAGGGTTACACTTTGTCTTGTGGGAAGAAGGGGCTAAAGGCCCAGGGGGTAAAAGCAGCTGGTAAAAGATAAAATCCATAAGAAATGAAACCTAGAGATGCTTCGCCGAGGGGATCCCCGAGAAGGCAATAAAAGGCCTATCGATAAGAAACTAAAGGGACCCTAAGAAAAATGATAAAACAATACCTAACCAATAGGATGGGGGGTCTCATCAAGAGTCGGCCCATTATGTTCATAGGTATCCAGCAGTATGACATTGCCATTATCTGGTCACCAGGCCAGGGCAGTGACCTTTGGTTGCATGGCAAAGGGAAAGGGGGTTTCATCACGAGCCAACCTTATCATCTCTGCAAAGATACCAGTGGGTAACACTTTCATCTCTGGTCACCACGCCAAGGCAGTGTCCTCTGGTCAGACCTTGAAAGTAAAAAAGAAAGAAAAGCAATAAATGAAAAAATAAAGGCAATAAAGGGCTTGGAAAAAATGCATCCATGACGGGTAAAACTCGCCTCCTACAAAGGCACCCAAAGACAACACATGCCCTTGGTCTTACTATGACTGGACATCCCTAGACCATATCACCTCATAAAACATGGCTTGAATGATCTTCTGAGGGAACTTTCCTTCTCTTATGGGTATTAGCCCAATAGGTTATTCTGTTGGTCTTCTTCATCTTTGTATAGTAGATCTGTGTAATGTTTTTGAGATCTTAGATGATATGCTAGGGATTTCATGCATGTATTTGATAAATTTAATGATGAAAAATGATTGACATTGCTATGATCCCGAGGACTGATGAGCCCATGGAGGGCGTAGTCTTTGATGTCCAGGACCATACCTAGTGGACAGGTACCAGTGGACCGGTGCACATGGCGATATGATTAGTTCGGACCTCCATGGGGCTAAAGAGCCCATCATATGGTTGCTAGGATGGAAGAGGTAGGACAAAATTGTGATGAGTCGTTGCACGAGAAAGAAGAAGGACGTCCTTACCAATGACACTTTGGCAGAGCCCGACCTAGGGGGGATCACCCACTGCAGATGGGACGATTGTTTTTGATGGACAAGATGTCACCTGAGGCAGCTGGACGTTTTTCTGGAGCATGTGGCAGTGTGTTGGGGTCATTTGGCACGTGTGGCAGCTTGGAGAAGCCCTAGAGGGGCCAACATTCTGCTCCCTAGATGTTGATCTTGCCCAAAAAGGGCCAACATCTCCCTCAAAGGGGCCTGACGTCTCCTTTTTGAGCTCATTTTATGACATTTTTAGCATTTAATGTAACAAACAATGTAATATTGTTAGTCAGCCTTGTCGGTTGTTTTAATGACCTATTTTTGTAATTAAAGGTCATAAGATTGGTATAAATAGAGGATGTTTGACCTCATTTTAAAGAACACAACTCACTCTCTTGTGAGAGAATCATTCTTAGTCTTTTGTCTTGGTATTTTTCTCTTGGAAGTGAGGCGTTACTCTTGTGGAGGATCATTCTTGGCATGTTTATGGTGTTTTCTATCATTGGAAGTTTTACAACTAGGGTTTGATAAGCTCTTCATTGATTTGTAAGTGTATTTCTCATGCAAAACTTCTTAAATGAATGGTTGTAGGTTAAATCTCTTGCATTTATGGTTACATTGATATTATTTTGCTTAATCATTGAAACCCTAGGTAGAAAGCACACAAGTAGGTCCTTGCTATATGTCCCCATGATAGAAAACTTGTTTAGCCATTTGATTAAGGAGAATATAGCCTAGTCGTTGCTACACTAGTTCCCCTTTTTCTGAGTTAACTTTTGAACATAAGTTGAACAAAGAAGATGTCCTAGGCCTAATTTATTTTACACCTAGGGTTTGAATTTTTTAGGGTTTGAAGGGTCTTGCTCTTGCAACACTTTTCATCCCTAGATTTATGTTTTAAAGCTAGCCATTTTGCCAAGGATTTTTAAGGAAAGAGGGAGGAGCATGAGGACTTGCTTAAGCAACACCGGAATGAGCCTCCTTCCCTTAGGGTTTTGACTCTATGGCCCTGCCATTGCAGCACCATAAATCCTAACTCTCTTGTCCTTAGATTTAGATTCTCCCGAGACCTAGCCCTTACTTCTTGACTCCATAATACCCTAAGGCACTAGTCTAGACCTCCAACATTGAGCTTCTTGTGTCAAAACAACACTTTCAAACCTCTTAAATTTCAAACCCTAACTAACCCTAACGTCTCACTAACCCTAATTTGATGATGACGTCATGCCTCTTTTGAGGTCTTGATTGATGTAAAACGTTGTGGCTTAGTCATCTAAGTGATAGAAATTGAAGAGTTGTTCATTTCCAATAGCCTATTTGCAAAACGTCCACCTCATTGTCTACCAAACTAACCCTAAATAATGTTGACGTCACCTCTAGTAGGCTTGATGCAACAAACTTTGTATATGAGCATTTAATGATATTTGATGATTGATTGTATACATTGAATGCTATATCATTTCCAGTGTTATTAAGAAGTAATATTATAAGCCATAGTCATTTTTTGCAATCATTGACTTCGTCAATAATTATTGCTTCATGTGCTCATATATAATATTGATAGTCATTAAATTATGAAGTACTAACCATTACTACATGTATTAGTTTTTATTGTGGCTTTGTCTCGCAAACAAGTGCCTATTTTGTGGTTTATCTTCTTTTTGACTATCTTCTCGGCAGTAATCTGTGAAAGGAAAAACTTACCTTGATCCTTTAACCCTTTTCCTTTCAAAACCCCAGATTTCCATGGATGTCTCCCTTGGGATTAACCACCCTAAATAGAAAGAGCCACCCATCGAGGTGACAGTGGGTGGGGAAGCTCCTGTTACACTAGTTTGACCCTTACCTTTCAGCTATTTGATCTAGACTACAAACTGAGCGATAACATTTTGGCATCGTTGCCGGGGAACACTGAGTCAATCTTCCTCAACGACAAAAACTTTGGTAAGCCTTGCCTTAGAGACCTTTCTTACAAGCTTACCTGGTGACTCCACTACTTCTTTTCCCCCTATTCTTTGGTAGTTTCAGGGAAACTATCTGGCGACTCGACAAACAAAAAGAAGGTTCAATAACCCTCCTCTAGCTTTCAGAAGAAAGCCTCTTGCTAATTCACCTGTTGTCAAATCACTTTTTGGAAAGAGACTTCCTTTAAACATGATGACTCGTAGCGGAAAATTATATTCAAATCCCGCTACTGTGACCACCACCATCATAACAAACCCTATACCTTCGATCAATCCAAATCCTCATAAATGGTCTCACCCAGAGAGTTTTAACTGCTTTGACTTTAGCAACATCCAAGGTGGAGAACATGACTTGCCCGTAGATGCAAACTCCCGGCTACCTTTCTTTTTAGGAAAAGGTACCTCCGGAAATTCACATTGGACCCAGTTTTGCGACAGTTTTGACTTTAATCTAGATGGTCAAGATCATCCTAATGTTTTTATGAAACTCTTTGCAAGTTCTCTTACAGGAGATGCTAAGGTCTGGATTGATGGATGTCCCAAGGGAAGCATAAAGAACATTGAAGAGCTGCAAAAAGCCTTCAAAGTGAGGTGGTGTGATAAAGAACATTCGCAAGACCTTTTTTCCCAGTACTTCAACATTTGCAAAGGACCTTGTGAAGGTATAAGAGATTTCACTGACAGGTTTAATCTTGTCCTCAAAAAGATCCGATCAAATGTTGGTTCAGAACAAGCTATCATCGATCAGTACCTGTGCTTTTTAGAAGAAACTTTGCAATTCAGAGTTCGGGACCGATCACCAACAACTTTGGAAGAAGCACAAGATATGGCCTTTCAAATTGAGAGAAATCTTGATTTTCATGACTTTATTGAACAAAGAAACATGAATTGTGAACTATGGGATCCAGGCAATGAACCTATGCCAGAGCCTGAGCCTCCGAGCATCCTCCAAGTTGAATTATCCCTTGCCAAAAGGAAATGGAGCCTTTCTCATAAGAATCATATATGTTCTCAAGAACCTCCATTAAAGAAGTCCCATCCAAAGGACAAAGATAGGGATGCGTCACACAAAATGTTGGAGCCAAGTCCCATTCGAGACTTCTCTCTTTTTATTCATCAAGTGGGAGACCCAGTTGCTAAAAATCGTGAGTTCAAACCCTTTTACATATCCCTCCGAGTCAATGATCTTCTCCTCCACAATTGTAAACTACACCCAGAAGCCAAAGCCAATATAATGACAGAAGAGGTTTTGTAACAATTGGGCCTAAAAATTTCATGAGCTAATACCATAGATAGTTTCGTGAAGGGAGTAATTAACAATCTTGAAACAGCTTTTGACTCCTGTCCCAGTGCTCTTTTCTTGATAAATGTGGTTGTTGTGGATGATATTAACAAATTCGGGATTACCATCTGTGACGATCCTATTGAGCACTTAAATGGAAGCATTCACAGAGAGTAGTCCAGAGCTATTATCCCTCATCCTGAAGGAGGACATTATACCATCTACAATGAACCCTTTGTTGGATCACCGGTTGAAAACCCCGATGAGATAGATGATCAACTTTTATGCATCAACATCGATCTAAATGATTGGTTCATTCAAGAAGGAAAATTGGATATGGACACAGTCGAGGAAACGGAAGGAATTTGGACATTAGAATTTGATGGCTCACACTCAAGTTCTATATCAGGTGATGGAATAGTCTTAACAGCTCCATCGGGTGAGATTTTCTATCATTCTTATAGACTGGAATTCTGTTGCACTAACAATGTGGTTGAATACGAAGCTTTGATTCTGGGACTCAATCTGGAGATCGACAAGGGAGCCACAATCCTGGAAGTGAAGGGTGATTAAGACCTCATCGTATGACAAGTTCTAATGAGGTTCGCAACTAAGAACGAGAAGCTAAAGAAGTATAGAGATGTAGCTCAGACTCTTTCAAAATCTTTTAGAAAGATATCAATTGAAGTTGTTCCTCGAGAAGAAAACCATGTGGCGGATGCTCTGGCTGTCTCAGCTTCCACTTTGCAACCATGCGAAGGACCTCTTCATGATCAGTGCAAAATGGAGGTTCTTTTTAGATCTTCTATCCTTGACAATCTGGAGCACTAGCAGGTTTTCGAAGATGATGATCAAATTATCAGATTCATGGAGAATAGCAAAGAATTCACAGACACACAAATCAATTTCTTGGATGATTCTATGGACTTGGAAATCATCAACCTGCAAAACAATACTTTTCCGAAAGGTTGTATTCCTCTGGAGAACCTTTTTGACAGACATGATGTTTTCAAAGGGAAAAGAACCAACAAGCAAGATGAGGAAGCCTTGGAATTCAACATTGGTACTAAAATGGACCCGAGAACAGTCAAGATAGGAAAGGGGACTACCGAGAAAGAGAGGAAGGAAATATTGGAACTCATCAAGGAATTCAAAGATACCTTTGCTTGGAGCTATGATGAATTAAAGGCCTATAGAGGAGGCATTATCTAGCATGCTATACCCTTGGTAGAGGGAGCCAAGCCTTTTTGATAGAAGTTAAGGCACATCAACCCGAAGTTAGTTAGGTAGATACAAAAATAACTCCAAAGGATGGTTGATGCCAGTATCATAGCCCTGATCATGTATTCTTCTTGGATGTCAAATCTGGTAGTTGTTCGGAAGAAAAATGGTGACATCCGTCTATGTGTTGATTTCTGCAACCTCAACCAGATGTTGTTAAAAGATAATTACCCTTTCCTGAATATGGAACATCTGCTTCAACGATTCATAGGAGCATGAATGATGTCGATGCTGGATGGATTCTCAGGATACAACCAAGTTTTACTCAAAAGAGAGGATCAACTCAAGACTGCATTTACTACGTCCTGGGGAACCTTTATGTACTTGAGAATGCCATTTGGCCTTATGAACGCAGGTGCCACCTTTCAAAGAGAGATGGAATTTTCCTTTAGAGGCCTCATACAAAAAATCATAGAAATTGACCAAGATGACCTCACAGTTGTGTCCAAAGAAAGGAAAGACCATCTCTCCCACCTCAGAATTGTTTTTGAACGATGTAGGAAGTATGGCATCTCACTAAATCCAAAGAAGTCTATTTTTGGGATTGACGAAGGAAAACTATTAGGACACGTGGCCTCACTAGGGGGAGTCTCCATTGATCCTGAAAGAGTCCAATCCATAAAATATGTCCTTCCTCCAGTCAACAAGAAATCTCTGCAATCTTTTCTTGGAAAAATCAACTTCATCCGCAGATTCGTTCCTAACTTTGCTGAAAGAATAAAACCATTAAGTGATCTGCTAAAGAAGGATGTTGCCTTTAGATGGGGAAATGAGGTTGATAGATCTTTTGAAGATATCAAAGACACCATCTCTCAAGCCTCGGTTTTGATTAGTCTTGATTTTTCACGAGATTTTATAATTTTCTCATTTGCATCCTAGGACACTATTGCAGGTGTATTGATGCAGAAGGATGCTGATGAATTTGAACATCCCGTAGCCTTTATGAGAAAAGTCCTGAGAGATTCAGAATTGAACTACACCATCACATAAAAATCAGGCTTATGCTTTGGTTAAGTCCCTCTAGCACTTCAGAAATTATGTTGGTTACAATAAAATCAAGGCTTATGTCCCGTATCCAGCCGTAAAGGATGTTTTGTCACAACAACACTGTATGGGCGCCCGAGGAAAGTGGGTTTCGAAAATCCAAGAATATGACTTAGAGATAAAACCCACCAAGATAATAAAGGGACAAGGTTTGGCCCAAATGCTGACTGAAAGCAATCAGGAAGCCATACAGATTGGTGAAAATGAGCAGGTGAATGTGATAGTCAGTGAACTAGAACATGATGAGTGGTATTCTGACATAGTCTATTATCTAAAGAACTTGTCTTGTCCTGATCACCTAGTGGATTACAAGAGGAGAGATTTGAGGTTGAAGGCCATGAAGTACTGCCTAATAGAAGACAGGATTGGATGGAAGAATCCCGATGGCATTATACTTCGATGCGTGACGAAAGATGAGGCAAAGAAGATCTTGGAGGAATTACACTCTGGGTACTGTGGTGGACATTTTTCCACACGTACCATTGCCCACAAAATTTTGAGAGCTGGTTATTATTGGCCAACCATTTTCTCAGATGCTTATCAACACGTTCGGTCTTGCCAACCTTGCCAATACTTCACCGGCAAACCAAAGCTCCCAGCCCAGCCTTTGAAACCAGTAGTAGTGGAAGCACATTTTCAGCAGTGGGGTCTAGACTTTATTGGCAAATTCAAAGACAATTCAAGTAATGGCTATCGATGGATCTTGATAGCCACGGACTATTTCACCAGATGGGTTGAATCAATCCCTACGAAGAAAGCCACTGAAGAGGTTGTCATGAACTTCTTAGAAGATCGGGTCATCACAAGGTTTGGGGTGCCTTCCAAGATCACTACGGATAATGCCAAGGATTTCAGTTCCTACGCCCTGGTAGAATTTTGTTTCAAATATGGCATTACCCTGTCCCATTCCTCTAACTATTACCCACAGGGGAATGGACTAGCAAAATCAACCAACAAGAATCTCATGAATATCCTGAAAAAGGTTGCCGGAGAAAACAAGAAATCATGGGATAGCAAAATAAAGTATGCAGTATGGGCGGATCGAATAAAAACAAAGATGTCCATAGGGAAAACCCCTTTTGAGCTGGTATATGGACTTGAAGAAAAACTCCTTGTGAACCTCCAAATTCCCATCCTTCGATTCGCACAACATTACGACACAGATGCAGAAGCAATCCAAGGAAGAATAAACCAGCTGATAGAATTAGAAGAGACTCGAAGAAATGCCTTGGGTCAAATGATAAGGAACCAAGAGAAAGTAAAGAACACTTTTGATCACAAAGGCAAGGAAAGAAGTTTCATTAAAGGATATCTTTAAACGAAAAGAGAAGCCTAGCATGCACAAGAAATTTGACAGTTTATGGGGAGGCCCTTACAAGATCAAGAGTTGTGCGGGTACAAATTCCTTCAACCTGGAGACAATGGAAGGAGAAGTTCTGAAATTACCAGTGAATGCTTTACATATCAAGCATTACTATCCTCCCATAGTAAGATTAGGATTTTCTGGAGTCTTATTTGGTGTAGAAGGTCCCTTTTTTGGTGGCATGTTGGCCAAATATCACTTTTGAATCTTGATTTTGAGGCGGTTCTGCTAGACAATATTTATTCTATTCTATCTCCCAATTTTTGGGCTTTTTGGGTATGAAAATTTGATTTAGGTAGTTCTCTGATATTTCTTCTCTGCAATGCCACAGGTCTGATCAAAATTGGATGTGCCAAGTGGAATTTACAGTAACTTCCTCACAACTTGCCGATTTTTGGTCTTTCCAGGAGATCTCACTTGTATAGAATGCCCCACACAAAATAATTGATATAAACTTCTGAAACTCACACACAAAATACTACATACTGTCCATGATCCAATCCAACCAGTCCCACTCAATTTGGATACTCTATCAAGAATTTTTTATTGTTTTACCTGGAACACCTTCTTGAGACTAGTCAATAGGACTAGTCAGATACCCTATCTTACACAAGGTGTATCTAAAAATTTAAGATGAACCAGAAGCTGAAATTTTTACCACAGATGCCTTACTAATTTTTGTAAATGGCCACTGGAGTTCAGGGTCTGAAACTTTACAGAATATTTTTTATAGCGAAAATTCCACAATGACTCATTTCAGGATGATTCCAGAACCCTATCTTGTACATGATGTATCTCCAAAAGTATAAGGCCTCAGGAGCTGAATTTTGAACCCAACGTACCTTGATCCGTATGCTAAATATCCTCCAAGCCGTTTCTTCTGAAACGTTGTATAAAAAAAGTTATAGCAAAAATTCCATGGTGTCTCAGATGTAGCAGCAAAACCCCAAGACCTTGAGCTCTGATACCATATGTTAAGAACCAAACATCAATATAGCATAGAAAAACCTTAGAAAAAGTAATCAATGCCTTGAAAAAGATATAATTTCAGATAATAAGCCTCTTCAAGGGGGAAACCTCCTTTTACCCCACTTAAATGTTCAAGTACAAGATGATTCAAAATGAAAACGTCTCCTTGGTATATATAGGAGACTAGGAGGTATAATTACAACTAATGGCCTAAAGCCAACATAAATAAAATAGCATTACTAATCTAATATGCCCCAATCAAGGGGTAATGAGCCAATATTAGGGCTTAACAGTATTATCCCAATAGGTTATTCTGTTGGTCTTCTTCATCTTTGTATAGTAGATCTATGTAATGTTTTTGAGCTCTTAGATGATATGCCAGGGATTTCATGCATGTATTTGATAAATTTAATGATGAAATATGACTGAAATTTCTATGATCCTGAGGACTGATGAGCCCATGGAGGGCATAGTCTTTGATGTGCAGGACCATACCCGGTGGACAGGTACCGGTGGACCGGTGCACATGGGGATATGATTAGTTTGAACCTCCATGGGGCTGAAGAGCCCATCATATGGTTGCTGGGATGGCAGAGGTAGGACAACATTGTGATGATCCATCGCATGAGAAAGAAGAAGGATGTCCTTACCAAGGACACTTTGGCAGAGCCCGGCCTAGGGGGGTTGACCCACTGTAGATGGGACGAATGGTTTTGATGGAGAGGACGTCACCTGAGGCAGCTGGACGTTTTTCTGGAGCATGTGGCAGTGTGCTGGGGTCATTTGGCACGTGTGGTAGCTTGGAGAAGCCCTAGAGGGGCCAACGTTCTGCTCCCTAGATGCTGATCTTGCCCAAAAAGGGCCAACGTCTCCCTCAGAGGGGCCTGACGTCTCCTTTTTGAGCTCATTTTATGACATTTCTAGCATTTAATGTAACAAACAGTGTAATATTGTTAGTTAGCCTTGTCGGCTGTTTTAATGACCTATTTTTGTAATTAAAGGTCATAAGATTGGTATAAATAGAGGACATTCGACCTCATTTTAAAGAACACAACTCACTCTCTTGTGAGAGAATCATTCTTAGTCTTTTGTCTTGGTATTATGCTCTTGGAAGTGAGGCGCTACTCTTGTGGAGGATCATTCTTGGCATGTTTATGGTATTTTCTATCATTGGAAGGTTTACAACTAGGGTTTGATAAGCTCTTCATTGATTTGTAAGTGTATTTCTCATGCAAAACTTCTTAAATGAATGGTTGTAGGTTAAATCTCTTGCATTTATGGTTACAATGTTATTATTTTTCTTAATCATTGAAACCCTAGGTAGCAAGCACACAAGTAGGTCCTTGCTATATGTCCCCATGATAGAAAACTTGTTTAGCCATTTGATTAAGGAGAATATAGCCTAGCCGTTGCTACACTAGTTCCCCTTTTTCTGAAGAAAGAAGACATCCTAGGCCTAATTGATTTTACACCTAGGGTTTGACTTTTTTAGGGTTTGAAGGGCCTTGCTCTTGCAACACTTTTCATCCCTAGATTTATGTTTTAAAGCTAGCCATTTTGCCAAGGATTTTTAAGGAAAGAGGGAGGAGCATGAGGCCTTGCTTAAGCAACACCGGAATGAACCTCCTCCCCTTAGGGATTTGACTCTATGGCCCTGCCATTGCAGCACCATAAAGCCTAACTCTCTTGTCCTTAGATTTAGATTCTCCCGAGACCTGGCCCTTACTTCTTGACTCCATAATACCCTAAGGCACTAGTCTAGACCTCCAACGTTGAGCTTCTTGTGTCAAAACAACACTTTCAAACCTCTTAAATTTCAAACCCTAACTAACCCTAACGTCTCACTAACCCTAATTTGATGATGACGTCATGCCTCTTTTGAGCTCTTGATTGATGTAAAACATTGTGGCTTAGTCATCTAAGTGATAGACATTGAATAGTTGATAATTTCCAATAGCCTATTTGCAAAACGTCCACCTCATTGTCTACCAAACTAACCCTAAATAAGGTTGACGTCACCTCTAGTAGGCTTAACGCAACAACCTTTGTATATGAGCATTTAATGATATTTGATGATTGATTGTATACATTGAATGTTATATCATTTCTAGTTTTATTGAGAAGTAATATTATAAGCCATAGTCATTTTTTGCAATCATTGACTTCGTCAATAATTACTGCTGCATGTGCTCATATATAATATTGATAGTCATTAAATTATGAAGTACTAACCATTACTGCACATATTAGTTTTTATTGTGGCTTTGTCTCGCAAACAGGTGCCTATTTTGTGGTTTATCTTCTTTTTTACTATCTTCTCGGCGGTAATCTGTGAAAGGGAAAACTTACCTTGATCCTTTAACCCTTTACCTTTCAAAACCCCAGATTGCCAGGGACGTCTCCCTTGGGATTAGCCACCCTGAATAGAAAGAGCCCCCCATTGAGGTGACAGTGGGTGGGGAAGCTCCTGTTACGCTAGTTTGACCCTTACCTTTCATCTATTTGACCTAGACTACAAACTAAGCGATAACAGTGCCCATTGCGTTGAGTTCCTCCATGAGATGAGGAAACTTCTGCTGAACTTGGTCCCTGGTGAGCCATTTTCCATGGTGAAGGAGTTGGCCTGCTTTGACAACTCGATATAGAGGTATCCTTTGTTTTCAAGTGTGCTTGATCTATGTATCCATGATCTGATCAGTTCTGGCTTGTTCCATGCAGTCTGGATTTAACTCTATTGGTGTGAGTTGTTCTGCCATGTCAGATGTGTCTAGTAGAGGTGGAAAGTAGGGCCGAAGGCAGTCCACATTGAACATTGGGTGCAGACCAAGGAATGGTGGAATGCTAAGCTCAAAGCCATTTTCCCCTACAACCTTGGTGAGGGTGTACGACCCATATCGAAGCGGATGAAGCTTGCGGTGGGGTCCAGCGAGGCACTCCTTTTGAAAATACAGCCACACTTTGTCACCCACCTGGAAGTTGTGTGGCACCCGATGTTGATCATGTCGCTTCTTGTAATTAGAATTGGATCTGTCTAAGATGTCATGAACCTGTTGGCGGATGTGTTGAATGTTCTCAATGAAGTTGTTTGCCTTTTGTGCTTCAGACTGGACATGAGATGAATCTTCCTGAGTAGCCACAAATGGCATGGCTATGTCAATGGGACATAGTGGCTGGAATCCCAAGCCCACTTGAAAGGGGTTGTGGCTGGTTGAGCTATGGAAAGTCCATTTGTAGCTGTGTTGTACATAGGGGAGGCTCTCATCCCATGTGCGTGGATGCTTTGAATTGTACATGGGCATAATGTGTACGATCATCCGGTTGATGACCTCTATCTGGCCATCAGTTTGCGGATGGAAAGTTGTGGACTTGGTGAGCTTGGTGTCCAACATCGACCAGAGGTTGGACCAAAATGTACTGAGGAACCTACTGTCCCGATCTTAGATGATAGACTGTGGGATCCCAAAGTGTACCCACACTTGTTCAAAGAAGAGTTTAGCAGTGGCTTCTGTTGTGATATTCTTCTTGCAGGCCATCATAATGGACATCTTCGAGAATCGGTCGACGACCACAAAAACACAGTCATTGTCATGCTTAGTAGAAGGAAAGCCTGACATGTAATCCATAGAGATGGATTCCCAAGGTCGACTGGGGGTAGGAAGCGGAGTATAGAGGCCTTGCTTCTTGATGGTCAGTTTGGAAATGGTGCAAGCAGTGCAGGACTTGATGTACTTCCCGACATGTTATCGAAGGTTCATCCAATAGAAATACTTTTGCAGTGCTGCCACGGTTTTCTCGACCCCGAAATGCCCAGCGACCCGACTGTATTGCGTCTCCCAAATCATCTTGGCATGCTCGCTTGAAGGAACACAAAGGTGTCCCAGGTGACAAAGCAAGGTATCCTGGAGGTGAAAATTGGGAACTTTCTTACCCTCCAAGAGTGTATTGTATGTGTGGCCAAATTCTGGATCACTTGTGTAGAGAAGTGGCCAATCAAAAGTCTCGTGCCCACACGAGTTGAGCACAGTGGTTAGCGCCATGATGGGTGGTCGACTGAGGCAGTCTGCAACATTATTGGTGCTGCCTTTTTTGTACTTAATTTCAGATGAAACTGTTGCAGGTATGTGGACCACTTCTGATGGCGATCATTCTGCAACTTCCCTTGTGTCTGTATGAACTACAGGAGTCAGTGGTCTGTGTGGATGACTGTTTCCTTTCCGAAAATGTAATGCTTCCATTGCCGACAAGCCTGCACAATGGAATACATTTCTTTGTCATAAGTGGGATACTTTTGGACTGTATTAGAAAGTGTCTCACTGTGGTATGCCACTGGATGCCCATGTTGAGTAAGGACTGCCCCAATAGCATAGTCAGAGGCATCTGTCTCGATATCAAATGGTTGTTGCAAGTCTAGTAATGTGAGCACTGGTGCAGAGCAGAGGCGATGCTTCAACTCCCCAAACGCCTTCTGTTGAGATTTAGACCAAAATAATTTTGCTTTAGCTCCTCCCTTGGTGACTTGACTCAAGGGCCAAGTGATATGAGAGAATCCCAACACAAACCTGCGGTAGAAATTGGCAAGACCTAAAAAGCTGCGGAGCTCTGTTAGGGTGGTTGGGGCTGGCCAATCTCGAATGACTTGGATCTTTGTTGGATCTACATGCACCCCCCACTCATCAATAATGTATCCTAGATACTGAACCTGGGTTATGCCAAAAGTGCATTTCTCCAAATTGGCACACAACTTGTGTTGCCACAGTGTTTGGAGGACCTGTCGGATGTGTTGGAGGTGCTCTTCCCAAGTCTGGCTGAAGATCAAAATATCATCCAAGTACACCACTACAAATGAGTTGGTGAATGGTCGCAGGATGTCGTCCATTATCCTCATGAAGGTTGCAGGGGAATTCGTCAACTCGAAAGGCATGAAGAACCATTTGAAAAGGACCTCCTTGGATTTGAATGCAGTAGTCCACACAACAGAGGGTTCGATTGGTACCCGGTGATACCCAGATTTCAAGTCGATCTTGCTGAAATATTTTTCCCCCTTGAGTTGGTCTAGAAGGTCATCAATTCATGGGATCGGGTACCTATTCCGGACAGTGATCTTGTTCAGTGCTCGATAGTCAATGCAGAGTCTCCAAGTCCCATCCTTCTTCTACACCAATACGATCGGGCTCCTACAGGGTGATGAACTCGGCCGGATGTGACCTTTCTACAATAGTTCCTGAATCTGCCTCTTGACTTCGTCATTCTCCAGGACAGAGCGCTAGTAGATGGGTCCATTGGGTAGCGACGCACCTGGGGTTAGATCGATGGGGTGCTTGACCTGCCAGTGTAGAGGCATGCTTGTGGGGGAGGTGAAGATGTCCTCGTACTCCTCCATGACCTTATCCATCTATTGTTTTCGTGCAGTAGGGCCCTGTCTGGAGGTCATGTCCACAGTCTTCCTCTTTCCCTGAGGGTGGATCATCAAGAAAATAAATTTCCTGGTTTTGGAAATGAGCTTACTGCATTGTTTTGCAGTAACCAAAGAGATGGTGGTAGGCGGTGCTATCTCCAGTATCATGTACATCTTATTTACCAAAGTGATAATAACAACAGGAGGCCTGGACTCATACACATCATGTTACTTCCAAAAGTATGGTTGGCCTAATAATACATAAGAAACATCAAGAGGAGAAATGTCACATAATACCTCATCCATGAAGGGCTTGATGTTGTAGGGAAGGCAACATTGTTGACTGACGTGGAGGTCACGTCCTTGGTGCAACCACCCAATGGTGTATGATTGTGGGTGTGTTGTGGTCGGCAAGCCCAGTCGTTTCACGACCTCTACCGATATGAGGTTCTTCTGGCTCCCACTGTCGACAATGAACTGCAACGGAGAACCCTTTACCCACATATTGGAATGGAAGAGATGCTCTGCCTCCTCTAGATCTTTTGGTTCCTCCTTCTGGATCTTCGTGGTGGCAACGGTGGTGTTGGGATCTGCATCGATAATATACTTCCCCTTGTCATTCCCCTTGTCAGGTTCTGATTCAGAGTCAGAGCATGCATCCAATTCAGAAGCCTTCAACTCGACTACCAGTGACTGCTTGGCCCGACACTCACTTGTGTTGTGAGTGGAGCTCTTATGGTACTCACACCACTTCCCCATGTCCTTTTTTGGCCTCGTGGTGTTGTTCTTTGCTTGTGGCTTTGGCGGGTTGTCCTGGGCTGCCCTGCCTTGGCTTGGTCCTTTGTTCTACGGTTTGGGAGTACCTTTCCCTTGCTTCTGATTTGCAGACCCTGTTATCCCCGATATCTAGGGATAACTAGGAGATCATGTCTCGAGGCCCACATGGTCCTAGACATGGAGTATCGAGAGCAGGAGTGACTTGAGCATGGCCTTGGAGGGCCCAGCTTTCTTCTTCTCAACCAGCTTTGTCCTGTCAGCAGTACCAGCTTCCATCACTACTGGCCTGGGCTTGCATCAGATAGGGGCTCTTGATCCATGAGGTAATTGGTCCGAGGTATCATGGTATGTGTCATATTTGATCATTATAACCTTCTTTTATATGCATTAGGTTTCTTTCATTTCAGATAACTACTTGGATCTTACACTAATCCACTTGACCATTGTTGGGGTGATTGATGGGGCAACTTAGCAAGCCGGTATTCATGGGTTTTGGTTAGCCACCAAGGGGGATTTGTAGAGCCATCATCCGCTCCCATCATCTTATCACTTTTTCATCTTATACCC
>ML779477.1:52153-75649 GCA_009831015.1 Picea engelmannii | reverse complement strand
TTATTTTACACCTAGGGTTTGCTTCTAGGGTTTTGAAAAGCCTTGTCTTTAAACAACACTTTTCAGCCATAGATTTGTGTTTATTAACTAGTCGTTTTGCCAAAAGAGTCTTAAGGAAAGAATAAGGAGCCTTAGGCCTAGCCCTAGCTACACCTAAATAAGCCTTCTCTTCTTAGGGTTTTGGATTTAGTGGCCCTGCCATAGCAGCACCATTAGACCAAATCCTCTTGTCCTTAGGTTTAAATTTCTCCAAGCCATTAGCTTCTCTCCTTTTGACTCCATTAACCCAAGGCACTAGTCTAGAAGTACAACATTGAGATTTTGTGCTTAAATACTCTTCCAAACTCTTTAATTTTGAAACCCTAACTAACCCTAGCGTCTAGACTAACCCTAATGATGATGACGTCTTGCCTTGTTTGATTTTTTGCTTGGACCAAAAGTTGCGGCTAACTCATCTCTATATAACCATAGAGGTTTTATGCAATTCCATTGGTTGATTTGTCAAAAATGTCCACCTCTTTGACTAGCTAACCCTAACCCTAAAACAGAAATAATATAGGTGACGTCACACTTGTTTGATCTCTTGTTTGGCCTGAAACGTTGTGACATTTATCACCTTATTTGATAGAATTTGAGTTATTGATTGCATTCATAAGATTATTTGAGAAAACGTTCCACTCATTGTCCTCAAATTGACCTGTAAATAAGGCTGACATCACCCTAATTCTGCATAGTGACGCAGCAACAACATTGGTATATGAGCTTATTTACTGCATTATGATATAACAAGAATTGATTGTATACATTGAATGCCTTTACCATTTTGTACTTATTGAAGAAGTTCTATAAGACTTTGTCTTTATCAGTAATCATTGATTTCGTCAATAATTACATTTGATCATTGCTCATATATATGTTGAAGATAGTCATTAATATTTGAAGTACTAACCACCGCAGCACATTTTAGCTTCATTTGTCTTGTCTCGCAAACAGGTTCCCTTATCAATGGAATATCTTCTTTGACTATCTCCTTCTTGGCAGTAATCTATGAAAGGGAACCTTTATCTTGATTCTATAAACTTTAATCCCTCTCAGAACCCCAGATTACTAGGGACGTCTCCCTTGGGATTAGCCACCCTAAATAGAAAGAGATTCCCATCGAGGTGACAGTGGGTGGGGAAGTTCCTATTACACCAGTTTCAAGCCTTGACTCAAGCTACCTAAAACCCTTCCTACAAACTGTGTGATAACAGACCCAAAGTCTCGCTTCTTCTGTTTGAACTTCTGCTCAATCTTGGTAGCATATCGATATGCCACACCAAGCGAGGAGATGTCGAGGAACTCCATTTCCTCCTAAATGTATCTGTGCAGACAACTGCGGTACTTTAACACCAAATGTTTCTCTGAATCTTTGATACCCAACTTTGTGCGTAGGGTATGAAACAAATTTGTCATCTCATGCACATCTTGGTCCCTTTGCTGCCACAACATAGTCCATTGTATGTATTTGTCCTCATTACTCCCCACAGGATAATATTGTTCCTTGATGGAGTCTTGGAAAGAATTCCAAGTGGGTGCGGCTGAGAACAAAGAGGGTTCTCCCTCGCCCTCTTGCTCTGAGCAGGTTTCCCACCAGTCCTTGACATGGGGGGCAGCTTTGAGGAGTGCGAAAATAATCTTTTCTCGGTCGGAAAAGTCATGAACCGAGAAATATCCTTCTAATAGATTCAACCATCTATCTACGACATATGCATCTATTTGGTCGTCAAATATGGGAATTTCAAAGTTTACTTGTACCTTAAAAGGAGTGGCGCCTCCTGAGTGGCTTCTGGATGTCGATGCGCCACCAGTCGGAATCCGTTGAAGGATCTGGGAAAAGTTGTCCATCATCGCATTCCTTTGTTTCTCGAGGGCCTCCTCGAGAAACATTTTGATAGGATCTCCTGCTCCCTCATATTTATTTTCTTCCCCCATGAGAGGTCGTCGGGGTTTGCGAGGCTGATCTTGCAAAGGTTCAACCAGATCGAGCCCCAACTCCTTATACCCCGATCTCGTTGGGGACATGAAAAGAAGGATCGAGAATGAGTAGACCGCTCTGATACCACTGATCCAGATTTATGTAGGAACACAATGAAATACAGAAATACACATAAACACAAAGATGCAGTGGAAATATGACTTCATTTCATTAATAACAAATGACTGAAATGTGCTTACAGACATAATGGAAATAAACTAGCTGGGGCGTTGGTAGCTTATCTCTGAGAAGAGATGTGGTGGCTACTGGCCTTTGAACTGTGTTACAATGAGGCTTTGAAGGCCCTTTTACAATAAACAGGAATGCCAAAAGTCCTAGACATCCAAAAACCTAACCCTAGGAGATGAAGTGTCGAAAGTCATGTGGGCCCCGTTTGGGTAAGCTGGTGCATCAACCTCCCGTGGTTGTAACTTTTGCATACGATCTTCGTTTTAGGCGTATGATAGCTCGTTGGAGAGATCTATCCAAGGCCTACCACACTCAAGACAAAATAACATTGTTATATGTTATTTTGCGAGAGAAACATACCCAAAAAAACATCGTTTAGGGCCTCAAAATGGCCCCGAAAGTTCAGGACCCGAAAAAACTACTAAAATAGTAAACTGTGCGGAAACTGGAAAACTGAAAGAAGTAATGGTGGGGGTCCAAGTGGAATAGGCAGGTGTCCACGAATATCCACCTGGATCAAACAATGCCCCTTGGATGAGGCCAGGTGACATGTAGTATAGTCAATCCCCCACTTGGTGAAAGAATGAACAACAATGATAGGAAACAAAGGAGCAGGATGTGCCCGCATCTTCCAACATAAGATCCAGCATGGGTGGCACTTCTTAACAACCTCAACACAATCCTTGATTAATGAGGGTCAGAAGTAACCTACACATAGAATATTTTGGGTTGTTTTCAACCCAAACAAATGACCTCCACATGATCCAGTGTGAAATTCGTTCAAAATGAGCTTTGCTTCTTCGTGGATAAGGCATCGTCGAAGAATGAAATCCATGCCTTGACGATACAAAGTGTCATCGAGTATAAGATAGTTTCATTCCTGATGTCAAATTCATCTACACTCATCACGAGAAGTAAAAGCGGGGCACTTCAAAGTCTGGAGATAGACCAATACATCTCCATACCAGAGGTCTGGAGATGAAATTAGAAAAATATCTCCCTTAATAGGTGATTCTTTGGGCATGATATCACTAGACTCGACCAGAAGTTCTGAAATGAGTTCGAAAAATACCAATGACTTTTTGGATTTCGTAGAAACAAAATCCAAGTCAAACTCATGTAAGATGACTATCCATCTACTATAATTTCCACCAATGGCTCGCCATGTTAAAACATATTGGAAAGGGTTCACAATGACAATGACAGTGGTCTTGCGAATCAAAATGTAGTGACAGAACCGTTGGATAGCATGAATTGTTTCCAAATAAAGCTTCTCAATGTGAGAATAATCGAGTTCCGGCCAGACTAGGTCTTGACTAAGGTAATTTATAACATGCTCTTCGAGTAGATCATATTCTTAAACCAAGACCATGCCAATGGTCAACTCTGCATTAGCCAAATACAACAAGAACTATCTGTTATAATCGAGAGGCTGAAGCAGTGGGGAAGACTTCAGGGTGCGTTTCAATGCCTTAAAGGAGTGTTGAGCAGCTTCATCCCAACATAATGGGACCCCTTTTTTCAAGAGACCCATAAACCCTTTAGTGATCTCGATGTAATTCGTGATAAAATTCCGAAGAAAATTATCTTTCCCCTATAAGCTCTAAAGATGGGGTATCATGCATGGGGGAGGAAATTGAACTATCACGTCAACCTTGAGAGGATAGACCATGACCCATGTTGTTAATACAATAAAACCTAAGAGATGACATGACCTCACACAGAAACTGCACTTGTTAGGATTCAAGCGAATATGATAGTAGCGACGTCGTTCAAATATTAGTCGAAGATGGGCAGGATTATCAGATCTCTCATGAGATAGCGATGCTAGATCATTGAGATATGCCTCAGCTATGTGTCTAAGGTCATGAAAATAAAATGACATGGCCCACTGAAAATTAGCTCCAGAGTTCTTCAGGCCAAAAGGAATCTTACGATACGCAAATGTGCCTCAAGAACAAATAAAAAAAAATTTACGTTGGTCTTCGAGTTTGATTTGAATCTGATTTTATCCCGAGAAACCATCCATGAATGAAAATACCTCACAACCTACGCACTCATTGACAATTTGATCAATGAATGGGGTGGGAAAGTTGTCTTTTAGACATGCCTTATTCAAATCATGGAAGTCCATGCACCAACAAATCGTGCCCTATTTCTTGTTAACTGGAACCGATTTTGACACCCATTTTGTCAACTATATAGGGTAGATAAAACCGGCTTTGAGCAGTTTTTCTACTTCTGCCTTGATTGTTGCTGCTTTTCTAGGGTTGACCTGACAAATCTTCTGTCGGACCGATTTGGCATCAAGATAAGTCACAATTTCATGCTTGAAAATTCGTGGGTAAATTCCTGGCATTTCCTTGTAAGACCAAGAAAAAATGTCGCAAAATTATTTGAATAACTCGATGTAAGTTTGAATCTCTTCGAGGGAGTAATATGCTCCAACGAAAACATTCTCCACAACACTAGAGGTTTTGTATATATTTATTGGAATCGTTGTAGCAATGCTTGCCATGTTACCCTCGATATAAACTCCGTGTGTAGCCGAAGGATTGATAGGACAAGAATCATCTCTATTCATGGTAGAAACAAATTCTCTCGCCTCTATTCCCCCTAACTCGAGAAGGAAGTAAGATCTATGATGTAGATCATCCCAAGGTCTATTGGGACCAGTCATTGCCTCGAGAATCACCTCATCAGAGGGAAATACTAGGTGTAAAGGCTCTTGAGTGGCAACAGAGTCTTGAGCCCAAATAGGCTCGAGAAGTGGATCTAAATCCTATGGGGGAGTCGGATCGGGATTGGTCGAAGTCTTCTGGACAAAGTTGTACACAACCTCAGTCGCGGACAAGGGCATGGTCATGCCATGATTCCCTGTCCCTTCCATTGAGGCCGATGGGGAAGGTAAATTCCATGGATCGTTAAAGTAGCTCATTCGAAACAACGAAACTTGTATAATTGCAGCCCTCGACTGGTCAAGAACAACCGATATAAGCTTTACATCACTAGAAGGTGACTGGTAATAAAAATTTCCCATCAACGATGGAAACAAACCAACACCTAAGTTGACATTTTCGGGATGCGTACTATCAATCATTGATACCATGGAGGCCCCTGATGAAGGGTTAGGATGGGAGAAGGACAATTGGTCAATAGTCACAATCCGAACCTCATGCAGAAAACACAAGACCCGAAAAACCGTAGCAACCACTTCATGCATGGCATAATTCCAACTCCTTCCTAACAAAAGGTTGTAGTCGAGAGGCGCATCGACCACTTCAACATCGATGCACAATGTTTTTCCTCCCAAATGCATGGGGAAAGAAGGAATAATTCCATGTGGTCTAAACGACCGACATCCAAACGTCGTAAACAACGTAGGAGATGAAGACAACCCAGGCTGGTCGATGGCCTTCTAACATGCCAATGAAATCACGCAAGTCAAGGCACCCTTTTCAACCACTGTACAAAACATTTTCTGCGTAAAATATTTCATGGTTTATGCCACTACTATCTGAAAAGCAACACGGTAAGGAAGATGGGGTTTCAAGTCGGTTGGATAAAAAATGATCGCTTTCGGGTTGCAAGTCTCTGTCGCTCCCAAGGCGAAAATAGAGATTTTCTTTGCGAGGGGAAAATCTGGAGGACTTCCAAAGTAGACATTGTGCAAGGGGTCTATGCTATATCCTCTACAATGGAGTAGTTATGGGTGACCCTCACGTTTGGATTATGAGAATCCTTCTTAAACACACCTTTAGGGATGCGAGTCATCATTTATCCCACTGCCTTCTCGATTTGGAGAAGAGTCAATGGGTTAGTGGATTTTTTTCCCTTCTCAATAGATTCCAACATTTTGTAGTCTCGAGCCCTGGTCGTTAAATGAGCCTCGATTTTCATCATGTAAATATTTGTGGCCGGGTTGTTATTGTTAGGCATGGGGGGTCCCTCACTACCCCCTGTCGCGCTCATGGATGTAGAGTCTTGAGCCATGTTTTTCCCTTGTGGAAAAGGGTTCGTCAGCACAACAGGTTGTTCCTACGCTAATAGCTTCTGATCTTCTACAAGCTGAGGGCACAGATGATTCGATGCTCTTTCATGAAAACATTACATGTATACTTCGACTTCTTCTTCTCCATTTTTCCCCTGCCAACATTATTGGTAGCATTTTTATCCCCTTTAACCTTCTTATTTCTTTGTTTCTTCTTTCGCTCAGGCTGTTGGTTAGCCTTGCGATTCATCGAATTCACACTGTGTTCATCCGACGTCTAGTTAGGGGGAACAACCAAACTCAGATTCTGGTTGTCCACAGTCTGTTGTATCGACAATTTTTGCAACTGATTCGACAACAAGTCCATGGACTTGCTTTGTGTTGATCCCACAATACCGTCGACATGGGGTCCAGAATTTTGCTTGACCTTATCGAGAGTAAACTGTGGTGCATATGGAAAAATCTCATAGAGCATGCTAAACTGAGAGTAAACAGAATAGTGGTCGAAGTCGATAACAGTATCAAACCACTACCCTAACTTGAGGAAGTTGAGACCATTTTGATCCTAACTGTCAAAGGTGGGAGAGGAGATAGGATGCCCCCTATGGTAGTAGTCATAATAGGAGTATGAGGACTCCCGGATGAAGTAGAATCATTCGCCTCCATTGATTCTCATAGTACTAGCTGGCGCTCAGAAGGTGTCACCTCAGGAGGGACAATTTGAATCAAGATCGGCACCGACAAGTCAATAATCAGAGGGTTAGTTGGTCTAAGAGCCTCTTCCTCAAGGTAAAAAATGGTAGGTTCTTCTGGAGTTGAATAGTCTCCTCGCGAAGTAGGATTGGAAACAGTTTCCTGTTGCCCAGCCTCTTCGAACGACCCTTCTTGGTCAAGTCTTCACCGCAACGACGACGGAGGTGGCTCCAAAGTAACCAACGACAGGCCCTAAAGCCTTCACGACCGACGGAGTTATTGATCTTCCACTTTGTGAAATGATTAATCAACACATTAGGGCTTGGCTAACGTTGAACACAAAGCACACACTAATTTTTTTTATAAAGACAAATCAAGCAATTGACTATCTAGTAGGAAGGACAGTTACACCAATTGACACTAGAGAAAATATCCGGTGTAAGTGAAACTCAAACACGGAAGAACCCTCCGAGTATACTCTGTGAAGCACGATTTGACATCCATCCTAGCTACCGTGGTATACCCCCGCAGTCACCTGTGTAAGTCCCTAAAATTTGGGCAACTAGGTTTCCAGCTCGTAGTCAGTTACCAAGCGGGTACAGTCAATAGTCGGGAAGATCGTAATCAGAAGAATAACAAGTCCAAATCCCTTCAAGGGTATCAAAAGAAATTGGTCCGGAAAACAATAGAGCCTCTCAAATGGATTTGAGGTCCACGAAGCTCTGTAGGTAAATGGAGTCGATATTGTTCCCTAGAAAGACCCTCAATATACAATCCCCACAACATTTAGTCCAACTTTGGAGGGGTTATCTCCATTGCATTTCCTCACGTGACCTTGTGTTTATCCTATGTTTTAGAGGGGGTTCCCAACTAACTCTTACGACATTGGACTTTAATCACTCCTAACGCAGACTCCAATGTTTGATTTAAAGTGGCCTTGAAGAGTTTCCTCTACAAACCTAATTCAAGGCCCTAAAACCCTAAACTAGTTTGTGAACCCTACAAACATAAAAGTCTAATGTATTTTAGATTAGGTGTTATTTTTAAGGCTTGATTTACTCAACAGTTACGGTAGTGAAACTAATGGTGTTCTAAAAAGATGAATAAGGAAGAGAAAATTAAAGCACTTGAAAGAACAAATACTTCAAATTTAAAAGCAAAGCTTGTAACTAACTCTTTGTAAACTCAACTTTTCTTAACTGATATTTCAATATCTGATAAGGAAATCCTAAAAATTTATTTCGCTTGACTGCAAACTAATTATGCTTCAAGAAATCAAGAAGAACTTGAAAATAAAGGCTATTTTTCCTTTTTCAAATAACAACTTTAACTACTTTACCAAACTAAATGCAAGAAAATTAAATTCTTTTTTTTTGAACCGCTTTAAAGAGAAAAACTGAAGTAAACTTTTGTCTTTTTTCAAAGCAAGTAAAAAGGAAAAAAATAAAACTGAAACAAGACTGGAAAAGACCCTCATCCCACTGCATATCACAAGGATTCAACCAAGAAACCAAAAAGGGCATATCTAAGACTCAACATCTTGCTCAAAACCTTTTTAGGGTAAACACAAGAAGACTTAGGAAACAAGTAAACTGGAACCTATACCCAAGATATGGCCACAGACCGAGACTCTGGTTGTTTCAATAAATCCCTGAGAAGTGTGAACTTCAATCAAGAAAGAGGCAAACTCCCTCTTTATTAAAAAAATCTCATGAAACAGAGAGGCATATTGTTGCATCAATAGCTTGTGTATGTATGTGGGTTGTTTACTGAGCAGAGAGCGTATGTACACGTGCTGACCCAAGACAAGGCACATACACCTCTAAGTATTTTTAAAAATAAAAAGACAAGGAAGACTTGCATGGCAGGGACAACTGGTATGCACCCTGGATGTGACTAGAACACCTTGACAGACTCAGTAAACTTGACTAAAACTCAAAAGGAAAAAAAACCAATCAATCTACCCAAAACCCCCTAAAAAACCCTAGAGAGATCCCCAGTATGGTCACCAGTTCTTCTAGTGGGAAAATCCCCCCTTTAACTACACTAGCGTTTAATATGTAGACAAAGTGAATGACCGTCTAAAAGTCACTCTATTTTCTACTCTACCCCAAACATACCAAAACAAATGAAAAGAAAGAAACAAGAGATAATATCAGTAATTGTACCTTTTATCCCACATCTGGTGATGATCTCCTCAAGCTTTGTAGTTCCAACGACTGCACGTCTCTTCCCAAGGCTGGCCTGCATCCAAAAATAGGAAAACAAGGACTAAAAGCATGTTATTCTATTATCAAATGCTAAGTATAAATAAAAAAAAATACACAAAACATCATCATTTGGTACAGGGAAAAGATATTTTTTTATTCATCAAACAAAGATTGAAACTTACAATCTTCGTTGGCCACCGTTCCACGAACCTAGTTCGGGATCCTCTTTATAATGCTCCAAGTGTACCTTTAATAAGCCTCTTCTGTCAATATTTTGATCACCTCAAGGGAAGGGAATGGATTGAATGGAGGAAGAAAGGGTTGATGAGGGAATGTTGAGGCAATATATCACAAAAGGTAGCAAAAACTTGGGCAAGGACGAGAAGTGAAATTGGCCAGAGTTTCACTGTTCTTATGCTTGGATCTGAAATGAGACCCCAACACCTCCTTTTATATGACAAAAGGATGGTTATCTAGTTGGGTGATGGGCTATAGCAGGTTAATTGGTTGGAAAACCTCCAATAGCCTGTGAATTTCACTGAATTCCTTACAACTTTTTAATTTTTGCAACTTTTGAAAGCATACGAAGGCTATTTAGTGTGAAAAAAGCATATGTACATACGTTGTCTAACATGCAACAAGTGTATGTCCACAGAATGTAGTGGTGCAGGGCGCGTACATGCTCTAAAAATGGGTTTTTAAGAAGATCTCCTCAACAATGCTTTGGAAAAATATGTAAGTAAGAGGGCCAATGCCATGTATGCATGAGTAGGGAACTTTAGGGATATAACAGAAATGGCATGACATGTAATATCCATCCAGAATAGTCTTACCTTAAAATATATCAAAATTCATACCATTATCCATCAAACAAACTTGGGTCCATTACCCATACCTTTGTGCTACCAGACTTTCTTCAAGGGTTGACATCAATGACAACCAACCCAAATAATCAACAATATCTCCCTTTGGCATTGATGGAAACACTCTGATGTAATACTGAATTCATATCACTCACGCTCCCCCTGTGACCATATCTCCCCTTGGAACCATGCCTCTATGCTCTTTCTTCAATCATTTACCTTTGCATATGATAAATATCTCCCCCTTTGTCATCAATGGCAAAGGTATATTTCCATCCAGGGATGCTCCCCCTGACTGAACTCTTCCTGAAACTGATCTCCCAACCTGAATTTTCCTCTTTATGGTGATTCCTCATGTAAATCTAAGAAATATAAGATAAGCATTCATTTTGGAGTATAAATTACTCATAGTCTATGGCGAAGATACTCAAAGGCTTCTTGTGGAAGTTGTTTTGTAAAGATGTATGCCACTTGTTCTTTTGTGCCCACATATTCAACTCTAATTTTTTTCTATGCAACCTGTTCCCGTAGAAAGTGATACTTGATTAGAATGTGCTTCGTATTGGAGTGCATCACCAGGTTCTTTGAGATACTAATGAAACTTGTATTATCACAATAGATTGGAATGGGCTCATCATACTCAACTTGTATATCTGTCAAAGTTTGTTTCATCCATAGAACCTATGTACAACATCTTGTTGCTGCAATATACTCTGCATCGATTGTAGATAAAGATATTGATGATTATTTCTTGCTTATCCATGATACTAAAAACTCACCCAAGTAGAACACTGCTCCATTGGTGCTTCATCGGTCATCAATGCAACCTGCCCAATCTGCATCTATGTAGGCAATAAGTGATAGATCCTTTCCTTTTGGATACCATAATCCAAAATCTTATGTTCCTTTAAGATATCTAAAAATCCTCTTCACTACTAAAACATCTGATTCCTTTGGTGTTGCTTGAAATCATGCCACCTGTCCAACTGCTTTCATTACATTTGGTTTGTATGCTGACACATATAGTAAGCTACCAATCATTGACTTGTATTTCCTTTGGTCTGTAGAATTTGAATCATCATATTTTCTCAATTTGCAACTGGTTTGCATAGGAGTGGTAACTAGTTTTCAATCTTCCATTCCAAACCTATTTAGCATTTCTCTAATATACTTAGTTTGATAAATAAAAATCCCTTGGTTTATTTCATGTATCTGAAGACCCAGAAAGAAGGATAGTTCTTTGAGTAATGACATTTCAAATTCATTCTACATATCCTTTGCAAATTGCTGGATTAACCTGTCATCATTACTTCCAAAAATAATATCATCAACATAAACTTCAATTAATAAAATACTATCTTGAGTTACCTTGATGTAGAGGTTATTATCTTGAGTTATCCATGGCCTTATTCCATAATTCATCCTTGTTGGCCTCTTCAAAACTGTTTGGTTCAATTGTAGATAAGAAAGCTAGGTGCATTTGTTCTGGTGAACGAATTCTTCTTCTAGTCTCAACTCTTGCATCCTTGTTTCTGATAATCTGATCTGAAAGGATGATTTTTTTGTACTCGTTTGCTAGGAGTCTTTGGAGGCACTTTTTGAACTTTCTCTTCTACTTCTGTATGATCCTCTCTGTATTCCCCTTATACTTCTTCTTCATCTTCTACTTCTTTGTAAAGTTGTTCCATTGATTCATTTTCTTCTTCCTTTGATTCTCGTCCACCTGTTTCATCACTTGTTACATTGATGATTTCCACAAATTTGTTCAACCTAAGATGTAACACTTGTATGATTTCCTTGTACTTGAGTAACCAACAAGTACTCCTTTGTCCACACGAGAGTCAAACTTTCTCAGTCTTCCATCTTCTCTTTTGATGTAGCATTTTCTTCCAAATACTATGAAGTGCTTCACATTTTTCGATTTTCCTTTCCATAGCTCGTAGGGATTTTTGTCAATTTTTTTTCTGTGCATTACTATATTTTGAATGTGAACTATTGTATGCATTGCATGTGTCCAAAAAATATCTGTCAATTTGTAATCCATTAGCATTGTTCATGCCATTTCTTGTACTGTCATGTTCTTTCTTTCAACAACTCCATTCTGTTGAGTTGTCCTAGCAATAGAGAATTGACTTTTTATTCCATGCATGCTACAGTAGTCCATAAATTCCTTTGAAGTGAACTCTCCTCCATTATCAAATCTCAAACATTTGATTTTTGAATGCATTTCATTTTCAACCATTTCCTTGTAGACCTTGAAGTTTTCAAAAGTTTTTGACTTATTCTTAAGAAAGAAAACTGTAGTCATTCTTGTATAATCATCAACTAATAACATCAAGTATTTCTCACCTTTTAAACCCTTTGTTGTAGTTGGTCCAACTAGATCAGTATGCACAATTTCCAGTGGTCTTGTCATTGAATATTCCTTTGATTTGAACCCAGTCTTTGTTTGTGTTCCTTGTTTACAATTCTTGCATAAAGTGTTGGTTAGTTTCGTGATCTAGGGCATTTCTCCGATTGCTTCCTTTTTTATGACTTTGACAAGGTTATGAAAGTGCATGTGACCCATTATTTTTTTCCATAGCCAACCTTCATCTTCCTTTCCTAGACAACACTTTTCAATTTCAATTTCACTTAATACATATATGTTGCTTGAAGTTCTTGCAGTTGTTGCAATCAATTTTACTGAACGTTATTTTCCTATCTCGCACTTTTTTGAATCGAAAGTAATTTTATGACATTGGTCACACATTTGACTTACACTTAGAATATTATGTTTCATATCTTCTACTAGTAGAAATTTTTTTGCCTTGGCATTCTTGTTTCCAATTATGACTGTTCATTTTCTAATGATTTTAGTTGAATCATCATTTTTGAAGGAGATTGATCCATCTCTTTCCTTTCTTAATGTAAGAAACTTGTCTTTATCACCTGTCATGTGTTTTGAACAACCACTGTCAACATACCAACCACATTTATTCTTCTTATCTTGTAGAGTGAGTGTGCATTCTTCATTGCTATACTGATTATGCTTTATTATCCATGTTCTGTTATGAGGTTCCTGTCTGTTATTGTTGTAGTTTTGTTGTGGTTCTCTAGGAGGGACTGTCATTCTACAATCTTTGGCCATGTGTCCAAATTTGTTGCACTTGTAGCATTCCACTTCAGTGCTCAATGATTCAAACCTATTGTAGCTTCTTCTTTGTGTTTCAATAGGTCTTATTGGATAACCATTTTGTGTACAACTTTCAAAGTTGTTTAATATTCCTCTTATTAGCTCTGCAATTTACAAATTTATGTCCAAAATTATTGCATGCAAAACATAAACCAAAAAATATAGTTTGATACCTAGGAGTTGAAGATCTTTTGAAAGGAGTTACTTTTATGAATCCTTCTTCTTCCTGAGGCATGTTTTTTTTTGTTGGTCGTTGATTCTGGAACCTGAATCTTCTCTATGGAGGAGTGTTCCTTTCATAGACAATTTTAGGGGCAAAATTTCACAAATGGGCTAATTTTCCATGGTTTTTACCAAAACAATATTCGCCAAATTCCATTTTTTCTAAAAGACATTTGCCCAAATTCCATAGAATAAAAATATTTTACCTTAAAAATAGCCAAAATTTTATAGAAACTATATAAAATCCTTAGAAATTTGAATATTTTTACAGAACTATCGCCAAAGATTTTACATTTTTCATATTAAGGAATAATAAGATTAGCCCATGTTTCTACATTTTAATATAAATTTCCATCCTTAAAATCATCCATGGTTCCTATAATGTTTCGTGTAGGTCTTCCTATCCTCTTTGATTGTTTCTACACAAATTTTTGGATATGTTTAATGTTCTGTTGTTTTGGAGCTTGATCCCTTTTCTATTTGATTGTATCCAAGTCCGGACTTGTCATGATGAGGATTTTGACTGCTAATAATGTCATCCAAAATTTTTGCGTTGTTCTGCATATTTTTCTTTTGAAGATCCTTTTTCAATGTGACAATCTTTGCTTCCAAATTCCAATGATCTTGTCTCTTTCTTCTAGATGTTCTTTGAGTGCTTCAATTATTTTATCTTCTTCTATTCGAACCTTCAATTTCATGATCATTTGTTCTAGTTCATGAGTGTCTTCTTTCTTGTATAGTTCTTCTTGTAGCATCTTCTTTTTTTCTCTTCTTATAACTTCTATGAAACTCAACAATTCTTCTCAGTAGTCAACTTATGCCTCTTCATATTATTCTTAGGTGTCTTCTTTATCAAAGTCTTCTACTTCCATGAATAGAACTCTTTTTGTCTTGTTGTCACTAACTTCATCTTCATCTGATGAGGAGATGTCTTCTTGGTGCATAAGCTTTTATTGAAAGCTTTCTTTTTGGTTCTTTTGCCTTTATATGTTTGTTTGTTATTTGAGTAATCTTCATCATTCCTCTTATTTTTCTTATGAGGACATTTGTTAGAAAAATGACCAATATCATCACAATTTAAAAAAATCAATGGAAGTTTACCTTTATATCTGTCGTTGGTTCCCTTGTTGAATCTTCTAACAAAGTTGTCCACTTCTTCTTCATCATATTCTGAGAAGTCACTACTACTACTATGTTACTTTTTCTTTCCCTTTTTCTTTGACATTTTGGATGCTTTGAAATCTTCTTCTTTTGTATCTGGATTTTCTTGTTCAGTTCTCATTTCATATGTTGTGAATATTCCATGTAGTTTGTCCATGCTTATTGAGTCTAGATATGCTCTTTCTTCTAGTGTTGATATCTTAGGATCAAATCTCATAGGAAGATATCTTAGTACCTTTTGAACAATTACAGATTCTTCAAATTCTTCTCCCAATCCTATGATTACATTCACTGTTTCATCAACTTGTAAAAAGTAAGCTGCAATATTCTCATCTTCCTTCATCTTTAGTTTTTCGAATTGACCTCTGTAAGTTTGAAGTTTTGTTTCTTTGACTTCTGAATCTCCTTCATAAATATTTTGAATTTTTTCCCAAATGTCTTTAGCAGATTTAGAATGTACAACTTTGGTATATAATGATTCACCAAGACCATTCAGAAGTACATTTGTGGCTTTGGAATTATTTTGACTGAGTTTCATTTCTTTTTCACTTGTTGGCAGAACTTCTGGTTCTTTGTATCCATCTAATACTAATTTCCAAATTTCAAATCCATGTGCCTGTATATATGTTTTCATCCTTCTTCTCCAGAATGCATACTTTTTTCCATCCAATTGTGGTATTCCATTTTTATACATGTTGTTTCTCTCCATGATCTACCTTTCAGTGGTTAAAATGATTTATGAAGGAAATTGCTCTGATACCAATTGTTGGATTACTAAGAGGGGGGGTGACTTAGTAATAGAGAAATATAATCCTTTTTAACCATAAAATGCAAGTATTATATTAATGTAGCATTATCATCCAATAGTTTTAGAGTAAATAAACAATGAACAAATGAACAATCATACACATACATAGTACACCAGTGTTTTACGTGGAAACCCAAAGCGGGAGAAAACCACAAAATGATTTTTCTTATATGTCTTTAAGAATTACATTCATTGGAAGCACCAACTTCCTTTGTTTTCTAGTTGCAACTGGAAGGAAGCTCAAACCCCCTAGTTTCTCAGGCTACAACCTGAGGGAAGCTCCAACTACCCAATTCTCTGGCTACAAACAAAAGGATTCTACAACCCACTATGTTCTTCGGCTACAACTGGAAGGTGGATGAAACCACATGTCCTTGCCCCATCCAACCGCCCTGAAATATAAGTAGAATTATGGAACCATTGTCACACTATCACTGTGAGATATACTGTTGTAAACCTGTACCAATCAGCCTGCACCAAACAACCTGTAATCAACTTGTACCATAAATAAATGAATCAACCATGCACCAACTTGTACCTCAACCTGTACCATCAATGAGTGCATCAAACATGCACCAAATATGTACAAATAGTGCATCAAATACACATAAACTATGACTCATCAATATGTACCAACATCATCAACTATACACCTCATGTATGTGCCAACTCATCAACTACTTGTCTCAACCATGTACCCAAAATGTACCTCAACCAAAATTCCTCATCAATTTCAACATCCAAATCTGATTTGTAACTCTGTAATAGACTTAGTTTATATGATCACATACCTGCAAACCTTCCTTAACTTTAGCAACAAGAGACTAACATTTTCTTCAAACTTTACTTTAGTCTCACGTGACCAATTTTGGATTAGTCAACAACCCTAACTTGAAATAATCATAACTATGTACCCATAATGAATAAAGGTCTAAAAATAGTACACAATTTTATTCAGTGTTGTGTCTACAATTTCTCCAGGTTTCACTTCTTGAAACCTCCTAGAAAAAGAGTTATAGCAAAAATGACATACCTTTTTGAATTATTGCTTATTCTATAGATCGAACTTGTAGAGAATGCCCCGCACAGAATATTTGTTGTATAGATATAAAAATGGTACACATAATACTAAATATTGGGCTCTAACCAATACATTTGGTCTTACTGAATTTGGATATCTTATGAAGAATTTATGACGTTTTTACCCTAAACACATGTTTTAGACTAGTTTCAGGACTAGCCACAAACCCTATTTTCCACAAAGTGTAACTCCAAAAATACAACGACCCACAAGCCGAAATTTTTATCACAACTACTTGGATATGTTTCCTCAATGGCCTCCATATTTCACAGTTTGAATCAATATAGAAAACATTTATTGCAAAAATAGTGAGATGAACTATAAATAACATACCTTAGAAAGCATCATCAAAAGAATTTATCCTCCCTTGAATTTCAAGCTTATTTAATTCACCTTCCCTCTTAAATTCGTCTTAGATATCTTTTGGTTACCTCGGTCACTTGTAGATATTCAATATGCTCAAGTGTAATTAAAATGAGAGACCCTTGCATCTTATTTATACTTTTATGTAGCTTCCTCAAGGGGTTACCTTCTAACCATCTTAAACCACTTTCCTTATTTTAGGGGTAACCCACTTCTAACCACTTGTCCATTTAGTAATTTATCCATTAAATTTATTATTTAAATAATTTATTTTGTATCCACCTTGACTTATAGTTCACTCATCACTTCACTTTATTATTTAAATAATTTATTCTTTGCAACCACTTTGACTACTTTGACCTTTTGGGGCTTCTAGATGACTCATGAGGGTTCTCCAACTTCACATGGCCATAACTCTCTAAACGTGAGGAGTTATCTGACGTTCCACAGACCACCGGAAATGGCATGACATGCACTATCCATATAGAATATTATTACCTTCAAATATATCAAAACTCATACCAATATCCATCAAACAAACTTGGGTCCATTACCCATAACTTTGTGCTACCAGACTTTCTTCAAGGGTTGACATCAATGACAACCAACCCAAATAATAAAAAACTATATTGTTCCTTTGTACAAATAAATTCAAGCAACCTTGACCAACAACTCCATAATAGAGTCTTTATGCAATGAATTGTGATCAAATGGAAGTACAATTAAATCGATCAAAATATATAATGAGAAACTCTAAACTCGAAAATCGTCATCTTATGCAAAAAAAAATAAATCTACTTCATGCATTAGTATGTGGTTGAAGGTGTGGAGACCAAAAAGAGTATCAAGAAATTTCTCGGAGACTTAGCTCATGAAGGCAAGTCTGCTAGGGCTTCTTGATGTCAAGACTGCCACAACATTTTGAAAAGTGTATTGAATTCGACCGTCCTCCAAAAACATATTGAATTTGACCATCCTCCAAAAACTTGAAGATGGAACAAATCGCTTGGCTATTTTAAAGTCAACCATGCACATATATTTTTACTCTAGCCAACAAAGGAATTCCCTTTAGGGATTTGTGTAGGTTGAGGTGAAAATTATTTTCTACATACAGACTTTGCTAATGGAAATTCCCAATACACGTTGTCATCTTAAATCACTCATTCTCGCATAGAATTGAGTGAGAAGAGGAAACGATCATAGACATCGAGGAGCTTGACCATCATGCCAGATATTTTCTCCTTGAACACACACATTTTGCAAATACATTCTACTTCTTCTTGATTCACAAGAAATCTTGTGCAGAAGTGATTCGAAGAGATTGGACGAAAGGGAATGGAAAAATCCACCGCAAGAAAAACACTGGAAACCCTAATGCGGGAGGGAGAGAGTGAAAGTTGTGGAAATAATGATTGTTGATGGAATTGACTAGAGGATAAAACAACAGAGGGACATGCAATAGAAAGGGTATAGGGAATTTTATGCACAAAATAATAAGCGCTCATGGATTTAACCTGTGCTCTGATACCACTGATAGGTCAGGTATGGAAAAACAATAACTCCACACTTATGTATTGCATTAACATAAATGCCTATAAATACATTCATTAGTGGTTATTGCTATTCACCTTCCATATGACACTTCCTATTGCCTACGACTCTTCATATTTACATAGGTAACACAATCCCAAGGATTACGTATCCAACACCTCCAACGACATCTATTATCATCACTTCCAAGATGCAATATCATAAGCACTCTCTAGATGTTCACACTCTCTAAGACAAAAAATAGTCATCTCATAAACCTAGAATGTAGTCTGACCTCAAATATGTTCTTATTTCCTAGTCTCTAAACAAGATTTGGCTTATTTCCTATTCTACGAACTAAACTAGCTATCTTTGAGATAAATTCTTTTGCCAAAGCATATAAAATAGGCATTTCTACTAAAACCAAGATATGATCTAAGATTGAGAAAAACAGTTTCAACAATGCAGACACATTTTTCTCAAACACTTCTATCTCCATTACTTTATCTAACAATATTTCGTAGTCTTAGTCATCTTGCAAAATTCCAAGTCTTAATCCTTAATGAGACCAAATCTTTTGCTTTGACCATACTGAACCAAATGGCATGAGTAAGTGTAAAACATGGAAACCCTTACAAATTGTAGTGGCATTAAATCTTGTCTAAGGGTAAAAAATGAAACCCTCATGAAGCCAAATTATGTAATATTTCATAAGGGTAATGAAATCACTTTAGGTGACTAGATCTAAAGGAAATGATATCTGATCTCTATACCAATTGATATGAACACTACCGACAATAGAAAATAACTTAGAAACAATTAAATGCATAAATACAAGTATGAAAATATGATTTCCATAAATGTACACACACATATATGTTCATTTGTATTACTATATATAAAACTACAAAATTGTAGGAGAGTGATCAAGCTGACTAAGTTTCCTATAAATCACAACACGTGAATATTTTAGAGGTCCAAGTAAGTTTTGAAGCTAGAAATATGTACAAATAAATTTATAGAAGGAATCTTTTAGGAAAGTACATAGAGATATGTGCAATACATAAGAATATACAACAAAATATAATAGTCCATGGACATACCTCTAACCTAATGGGTTTCCAACATCGTTCTGGTCACCAAGAAACAAGGGAAAATTCACGTTTGTGTCAATTATAGGGTCTCAATAAGGCATGTCCAAAAGATAATTAACCTACACCCTTCATCGACCAAATTATTGATAATTGTAACGGAAGTGTCATTTTCTCTTTGATGGATGGCTTCTTTGGCTATAACCAAATCGATATTTTACCTACTTATCAACACAAAATATTATTCATTTTCCCAAGTGATGCAAGAGCATCGTTAGCGAGAACATAGAGCATGACCACTCAGCGCCTGGGAATATTTTTAGAATCTCAAAGCTAGCAGCTACGGTGAATATTTTGAAGCACGCCTGAACTCAGTGCCAGGAAATCTTTTGAAGCGCGCTTGAACAATCGCGAGAGAAGTGGGAGTTTCCACTCCTGCTCTAGAATATGATTGAACTAAGATAGCTTTTAGGTTATGTTTTGGAGTACACAAGTAGTCGGGAGGAACCCTAAGGACCCTCTAAGATAAATAGAGGTTTTGTATGCCCAAATGCAGCGGCTGCAAGTTAGTAGGAGATTTCTAAATTTTAGTTGTTGTTTTGATTATAGCTATAGCCATTTTTACTTTTGAATGAAGATAACAGAGGAAAATTGATCCAATGCATGGTGTGGATATTGTTTTCAATTCCCTATTATTGTGTTTTCATAAATGAATGAATTTCGTTATGAGTAGATGAAACTATGAATGTCAGTATAAGTTTCAATTGTTTCTCTTCTGTTGAATCGGTGCATGGTGTGAACACAGAGATAAAGGAGTGCGTTGAAGGAATCTATTTCGATTTCGAAGCTCAGAAGAGATAGCACAAAACTTTCCCTTTGCAAGGAGTGCAAAGTGATTGATGTAAGGCGTGCACAGTCATCCACAAGAACTCAAACCTTGCATAAGAATATGTTGCAAGGAGTGCACAGACCTAAGATTTGGCTAAGTGTCGAAGTGACTCTATAAGAAGTCGAATAATATGAATAGAGGGACACCATGAGGCCGGGAAGAATTTATTTTCAATAAATCCTTTGATCTGAGTTTGATGAAATCCCCAAAAACGCAAGAAGTGCATGGGAGATCGAAATCTTCTAAGGAAGCGAAAGCTCAGGAGGGGAAGCAACAGTTGTCGTTGGATCATCTGCAGAGGAAGAGATCTAGCCATCAAATATCTCATTCAAACACTCAGAAGAACGTGCAAAGGGAGATGAGATCTAGACCGTTAGATCTGAGCACGTGGACCAACAGTCGTTGGATCCAGAGGTAAGTGCAGGAACTTTAACCCTTTGGAAGTGAATAGGGTAACCAAACTCATGAAACCCAAGTTCGCAGTTTAATATCAACCGTTGGATCATGGAGGGATATAGATCATCGATCTGAGGCAAGCATAGAATCAAGAATCAGGAGAAGGGAGATGCGCAACCTTCAAAATTCCAGACACGCGAAATATCAAAACGCTAAGGAGGAAGTAGGACCATTAGATCACATGGATTGTGGACCGTATATCTGATGCAAGTGGAGTTCAGAGTTCAAATTTTGGAAATCGGGAGGACAAGCAAAGAAATCTTTTGGAGACGCGAAACATGAAACCATGAAGCTCTCGGGAGATAGGACCCAGGTCATAGCAAGGGGTCACATTGTGGAATATTAAGCAAGGATCTAGCACGCGCTATGCCCCATTTCACGAGTTTGGATATCAGAGAGTCGGAGTTGACTCACACATGATTCCCTGACTTGCAATTTCACTAAGCACCTTTTGGTTAAGAGAGTGGTCACGGCCAGTAGTCACGTGGGGGAGGCTTGTGCCTGGTGCTTTTTCGTGTGGGTGGAGCTTCACAAGAACCTGTGGAATTGTTCAGTGGATATTCCAACGGGAATCAAGGAGCTGATCCATATTGAGGAAATCGAAGATCCTAGACCGAGAGGTCAGCAAACCTTGCTAAGGTAGGGGCACTACATCAAGTGGTATCAGAGCTGAAGTTTTTCTTTCAGGCAACAGGCAAAGGAGAAGAGACAAAAGAACTTGAATTTGTACTCTATGTGTGAAATACAGTCAAAACAATGCCATCGAGGAGACGAGTGGAACCACCTTTAGCCAATCGGGTTGTAGAAAGGGAGATGCGATAAATTCGTGCAACATTAGAGGTGATGGAGGCAACGCAGAGATGAGCACCTGATGTTGGAGACATCAACAATGTAGAGAGTGAAGAAGTAGAAGTTGAGGAAGTTGTAGGAGAGGATGTTGCCAAAGAATGCTTATTGAGAGTAGTTGTTAGATTGGGAGCCAGAGCCAAGATAAAGGTCCCAATGTATGAAGGCAATTTAGTTGTTGAAGAGTTGTTGGATTAGATAAGATCCATGGAAAAACATTTCAAATATGAAGATGTCGATGAAGAGAAAAGGGTGAAACATGTTGTCACCAAGCTAAAAGGACATGCAACACTGTGGTGGGATGAACTGCAAGATGAGAGGAGAAGCAAAGGAAAACAGAGGATAAAGAATTGGGACATAAAGGTAGCCAAGCTAAAGGCTAAGTTCATGCCCAAATATTATCAAATCAATCTGTTCAGGAAGTTGCATAACCTAAGACATAAGGGTATGACAGTTAAGGAGTACACAGAGGAGTTCTACAAGATGAACATAAGAACTTGACAAAGGGAGAAAGATGAAGAAAACATTTCCAGGTATATAAATGGCCTAAGATATGAAATCCAGGATGAACTCAGCATAATGTCGGTAAGGACAGTGGAGGATGCTTATCAGTTTTCACTGAAGTCAGAGGAGAAGTTGGACAGAAAACAAAGCCAGTGAGGAAGAGGTAAAATCCCAGCCCCAAACAAAGGCAAGGGAGTTACCCATGACAAGGCACATAAGTCTAAAGACGAGGCTGAGAAACCACACAGTCACTCAGAGAGAGGAGGAAGTTCTCGAGGAAGACAGGGTGGTGGAAGAAGTTCTTCTGGAGGAAGAGGAAGAATCAGAGGAGGAGAATTAAGATGTTATGCCTGTGGAAATACAGGGCACATGTCTTGGGAATGTCCCAAGAAAAATAAAGAAGGAGGAGGTGAAGCTCACATTTCAGAAGCACAGAGAAGGAATGTTGAAGCAGAAGGAGCAAAGGATGGAACATCCCTAATGTTGAGAAAGGTTCTCTTAAAACCAGAGGCAGAAGTTCAAAAGACAGTGCAGAGAAACAATCTCTTCAGGATAGCTTGCAAGACTAAAGATAGAGTATGCAAGGTGATAATTGACAGTGGGAGCATCGATAACTTAGTATCCATAGAGATGGTGGAGAAATTCGAGCTAGAGACAACTGCACATCCAAAGCCATACAAATTATCATGGTTGCAGAAGTGATACCATGTAATGGTTACTAAACAATGCTTGGTTGAATTTAATATAGGAGGATATAGAGATGAAATTCTATGTGATGTAATTCACATGGATGTATGCCATATTTTGTTGGGAAGACCATGGCAGTTTGACAGGAATGTCATTCATGATGGGAGGAAGAATACATACACCTTGTTGAAGAATGGTAGAACACACATGTTTATTCCAATAGAGGTGATCCAGGTGGATATCGGGGGCCACCCACCTTTTCCAAATGGCTCAAAACAATTTTCTAGCCATTTTGGCAATTTACTATTTTTAGCAGGTTTTCACTTCCGGGGCCATTTTGAGGGCCTAAATGAAGTTTTTTGGAGGTCAAGGTTTTCAATTATAGCCAAAGGAATATTGAGCCCCCAAAATGAATCTCCTCGACGATACCTTTCCAACGAGCTATCACACGCCTAAAACGGAGATCGTATGCAAAAGTTACGATCCTGGGAAGTTGATGCACCAACTTACCAAACGGGGCCCACATGAATTTTGGCGCTTCATCTGCTAGGGTTAGGTTTTTGGATGTCTAGGACTTTTGGCATTTCCGATTATTGTAAAAAGGCCTCTAGAGCCTCATTGTAACCATATTCTTGCGAATGCGAGTAGCCGTCACATCTCTTCTCAGAGATAAGCTGCCACCATTCTAGCGAGTCTTTCACTCTGTATTTTTACAGTCTC
>ML779477.1:0-49724 GCA_009831015.1 Picea engelmannii | reverse complement strand
AGATAAGCTGCCACCATTCTAGCGAGTCTTTCACTCTGTATTTTTACAGTCTCTGTACATTTCTTTCATTAATAGAAATCGTGTATTACTGTATCTCTGTGTTTATGGTTGCATCTCTGATATATTTTTGTTATATTACTAGACATACGCAATATCTCTGTGCATTTCTTTATTATATCTTCTCTCTCATTTCGTGCCAAAAATAATCCAGATCAAGAGGAGAAGAAAGTGAAAGAGGAACTCAGCACAAGCATACTTATCATGAGAGGGAAGGAACTCCTAAAATAATTCAAGAAAGAACAGGAGATGCAGGTCATTGTGGTGAGGAAACCCAGATTTATCCTTACGAGTACTTCGATGGATGATTTTCCTAAAGAGGTTCAGGAATTGTTGGATAATTTTGATGACATAGTGGTGGATGAGCTCCCTAACTCATTGCCACCCATCAGAAGTATCAACCACCATATTGACTTGATACCAGGAGCAAGTCTTCCAAACAAAGTAGCATACATATTAACACCTTGAGAGAATGAGGAAGTGAAGAACCAAGTCCAGGAATTGTTAGACAAGGGTTTGGTCAGAAAGAGCTTGAGTCCATGTGCAATACCAACTATATTGAGTCCAAAGAAGGATGGAGGATGGAGAATGTGTACAGACTCAAGAGCCATTAACAAGATCACCATCATGTATAGATTTCCTTTACCAGGAATGGATGATTTAATGGACTGTTTAAGTGGAGAAAAATTGTTTTCTAAAATAGATTTGAAAAGTGGATATCACCATATTAGAATGAGAGAAGGTGATGAGTGAAAGACAACCTTTAAGATAAATGAAGGTTTGTATGAGTGGCTTGTTATGCCATTTGGCTTAACAAATGCCCCGAGTACTTTTATGAGATTGATGAATGAAATACTAAAAGATTTCATTGGTAAGTTTGTGGTTGTATACTTGGATGATATATTGATATTTAGCAGGACTAAAGAGGAGCATTTGAGGCACCTAACACTAGTGATGAAGATACTATAGTAGGAGAAGTTGTTGATAAATTTGAAAAATTCCTCTTTTATGAAGATATAACTCATTTACTTGGGTTTTGTGATCTTTTCAAATGAACCGAAGATGGATCTAGAGAAGGTGAAAGAAATCAAAGAATGGTCATCACCAAAGATTATGTTTAAGGTAAGGAGCTTCCATGGATTAGCAAGATTCTCTAGGAAGTTCATCAAATACTTCAGTGGAATTTGTGCACCAATGATGGATACAGTGAAGAATAAGAACAAGTATTTTAAATGGACAGAGGAGGCCGAGAGGAGCTTCAATATATTGAAGGACAAAATAACAGAATGACCAATTCTGGTCTTTCCAAATTTTGAAAAGACATTTCAGGTGAGATGTGATGCAAGTGGAGTTGCAATTGGAGTAGTTCTAAGTCAGGATAATAGAAATGTTTCCTATTTGAGTGAGAAGTTGAATGAGACCAAGAGAAAATACTCCACTTATGATAAGGATTTTTATGCCATAATTCAAGCCTTGAAGAAATGGAGACACTACCTTGTCCCACAGGAATTTGTCTTGTATAGCAATAACCAGGATTTACAATTCATAACCAGACAGGAAAAATTGAATCAGAGGCATGCAAAATGGGTTGATTTTATGTAGAATTTTACTTTTGTCATAAAACATATTGCTAGGAATGCTAACAAAGTTGTTGATGCATTAAGAAGGAGATGTTTGATTCTGCAGGAATTTCAGGTGAAGACCTTGGGGTTTGAACACCTTACGGATATGTATTTTGATGATCCAGATTTCAAGGAAGCATACGAAGCATGTGAAAATCTTGTGCTGGGAGACAGAATCCAGTGGACAGAGTATATGATTCAAGAGGGATTGTTGTTCAAAAGCAATATGTTGTGCATACCAAAATGTTCGATGAGGGATAACCTTTTGAAGAAAAAGTATAGTGGAGGATTGGATGGACATTTCGGCCATGATAAAACATTTGCACAGTTGAGCAGTTGATACTATTGGCCAGGTATGAGAACAAAAGTGATAAATTTTGTGAATAGATGTAGAATCTGCCAACATGCAAAAGGGAAAAGAAAGAACATTGGATTGGATCAACCATTGCCAATACTGGAGAGGCCTTGGGATGCAATAAACATGGATTTTGTGTTGGGACTACCAAGAACACAAAGAGGGTTTGATTCCATATTTGTGGTGGTAGATATATTTTCAAAGATGGCACACTTTATCCCATGCCATAAGACTAGTGATGCAACACATGTTGCAAATCTATTTTTCAAGGAAGTTGTGAGACTTCATGGCCTACCCAGAAGCATTGTCTCGGAAAGAGACAAAAAAATTGTTGGTCATTTTTGGAGAACACTGTGGAAGAAGTTGGGGGCATATTTTTCCTTTAGCTCAACTTATCACCCTCGGACATATGAACAGACTGAGGTGGTAAACAAAAGTTTGGGAAACTTATTGAGGAGTCTGGTCACTGAGCATCATAATCAGTGGGATCAGATTCCGCCACAAGCAAAATTTGCATACAATGACTCACCAAACAGGAGCATTGGAAAAATCCCATTCCAAATATTGTATGGAATGCAACCCAAGGGAGTATCTAAGTTGAGAGACTTGGAATAGAGTGAGATCAGGAGCACTGGAGTAGAATATTTTGGAGCAGAAATGCAGAAGCTCCATAGCCAAATTAGAGGATAGTTGCAAAGCTCTAGCCAAGAGTACAAGCACAGAGTTGATCAACATCGTAGGGAACTTCAATTTGAAGTAGGATATCAGGTTCTGGCACATCTCAGGAAAGAAATTTTCCCTTGGGGAACATATAACAAGTTGAAGATGAAGAAGATAGGACCATATAATATCTTGAGGAAGTTTGATGAAAACGCCTATGAGATTGAGCTGCGATATGATGTGGTCATATCGCCCATATTCAATGTTTTGGACCTGTATCCTTACAGGAAACATGACATAGAGGGATCATAAGATCAAGAGAAAATTCATTCAGAGAAACAAATTCCTATAGCGAAAAAACCACATATGGAGAAAACCGTTGATCAAAGGATTGACAAAAAGACTAGGAGGAAGACCTATTTTGAATATCTAGTCAAGTGGAAGGGACACCCAATAGAAGATGCCAATTGGAAAAATGAAGTTGAAATCCAGAAGCATGGAAAGTCAATGCAGGAGCTCATGTTCAGGAGTCCATGAATTTTTGTCAAGGGGAGTATGATGCAGGAGCATCGTTAGCGAGCACGCAGAGCAGGACCACTCAGCACCTAGGAATCTTTTCAGAATCTCAACGCTGGCAGTTATGGTGAATATTTTGAAGCATGCCTGAAATCAGTGCCAGGAAATATTTTGAAGCATGCTTGAATGAATGTGATCAAAGTGGGAGTTTCCACTCCTGCTCTAGAATATGACTGAACTAAGATATTTGTTAGGTTAGGCTTTGGAGTAGACAAGTAGTCGAGGGGAACCCTAAGGACCCTCTGAGATAAATAGAGGTTTTGTATGCCCAAATGAGGTGGCTGCAAGTTAGTAGGAGATTTCTGAATTTTAGTTGTTGTTTTGATTATAGTTGTAGCAATTTTTACATTTGAATGAAGATGACAGAGGAAAATTGATCCAATGCATGGTGTGGATATTGTTTGCAATTCCCTATTATTGTGTTTTCATAAATGAATGAATTTCATTATGAGTAGATGAAACTGTGAATATTAGTATAAGTTTCAATTGTTTCTCTTATGTTGAATTGGTGTATGGTGTGCACACAGAGCGCAAGGAGTGTGTTGATGGAATATGTTTCAATTCCGAAGCTCAGAAGAGATAGCACGGAATATTCCCTTTGCAAGGAGTGCAAAGTGGCTTCTGCAAGGTGTGCACATTCATCCACAAGAACTCAAACCTTGCATAAGAATCTATTGTAAGGAGTGCACAGACCCGAGATTCGGCTAAGTGTCGAAGTGACTCTATAAGAAGTCAAATAATCTGAATAGAGGGACGCCAGGAGGGTGGGAAGAATTTATTTTCAAGAAATACTTTGATCTGAGTTTGAAGAAATCCCTGAAAATGCAAGAAGTGTGTGGGAGATCAAAATCTTCAAAGGAAGTGGAAGCTCAATAGGGGGAGAGACATTTATCATCGAATCAACTGCAGAGGAAGAGATTTGGCCGTCAAATCTCCCATCCAGACACTTAGAATAAAGTGCAAAGGGATAACGGATCTGGACCGTTATATTTGAGCACATGGACCAACAACCATTGGATCCAGAAGTAAGTGCGCAAACTTTAACCCTTTGGAAGTGCACGGGGTAAAAAAACTCGTGAAACCCAAGTTCACGGTTTAATATCAACCGTTAGATCACAGAGGGATCTAGATCATCGATCTGAGGCAAGCGTAGAATCAGGAATCGAGAGAAGGGAGGTGCACAACCTTCCAACTTCCCAAAACACGAAATCTTGAAACATGAAGGAGGAAGCAGGACCGTCGGATCACATGGATTGTGGAACTTAGATCTGACACAAGTGGAGTTCAGAGTTCAGATTTCGAAAATCGAGAGGACGAGCAAAGAAATTTTCTGGAGCCACGAAACATGAAATCGCGAAGTGCTTGGGAGATAGGCCCCAGGTCATAGCGAGGGGTCACATCATGGAATATTAAGGGAGGAGCTAGCACGCCTTAGGCCCCAGTTTGCGAGTTTGAAAATCGGAGAGTTGGATTTGACTCACACATGATTCCCCAACTTGAAATTTTGCGAAGCGCCCTTTGGTTAAGAGTGTGGTCACGGCCAGTGGTCACATGGGGGAGGCTTGCACCTGGTGCTTGTTCGCACAGGTAGAGATTCACAAGAACCTGTGTAATTGTTTAGTGGAGATTCCAGCGGAATTCAAGGAGCTAATCCAACTCGAGGAAATCAAAGATCCTAGACCGAGAGGTCAACAAACCCTGCTAAGGTAGGGGCACTTCATCACCATCTGGGACTTTCGCATATCGGAAATTACCTTTTAGCCTTAAAAATGTTGGAGCCACTTTTTAGCAGGCTATGTCGTTCCACGATATCAAACATATTGTTGAACCCTATCTTGATGACTTGCCATCTCATTCGACTCATCAAAAAGATCATATTGGTTATCTAAGAGCGATATTTCTTAGATGTAGATATTACAACATACTTTTAAACCCCCACAAATTAATTTTTGATGTTGAATCAAGCAGACTCCTCGGCTTAGTAGTATCCAAATATGGGATTAGGATGGATCCCTTAGAAGACAAAGCTATCCTTGCTTTACCTCCTCCCAACAATCTTACCCAACTTCAAAGTTTGCAAGGGAAGGAAAACTTTATACGTCATTTTATCTACAATTATTCTGAAATCACAAAAGGATTCATGAGATTACTGCAAAAATATTCCCCTTTTATCTGGGATGAAATTGCTCAACTATCATTTGATGATATCAAACATGCTTTAACAAATACCCCGTTGTTATAACCCCCAAATTATGTGAGAGATTACATCCTTTATTTGGTTGCCTCTGCTTCCACCACCGCCATGGTGTTAGTACAAGAGTATGATGACGATGAAAAACATGTGATTTATTATTTAAGTAAGATCCTTTCGGGCTCTAAACTTCGTTATTCACATGTTGAAAAGTTGGCTTTGGCGGCGGTCATTCTAGTCCAAATATCTAGACACTACATCTTACTTCACACTACTACAGTCATTTCTGAATCAAACCCCATGTACCACATCTTGAATCGTCAAGTACTTCGGGGAAAATATTCAAAATGGATTGTCATTCTTCAAGAATTCGACCTCAAGTTCACAAATCCAAAGCAAAGAAATTGTTGGTATTTTCTGAGTTAATTTGCGATCTTCCCTATATTGATGAGGACATTGATCCCATTGATTCACTTCTAGATGAGTCATTGTTCCTCATTAGTATGTCTGACCCGTGGTATGGAGACATTATTTTATATATCTACACCCAATGCTTCCAGCTAGGTATTTCACGTGACCAATGACATCGTATTAGACACCATTTAAAGTACTACCTTATTGTTGGTGACACATTATATTGTTGAGGTATTAACACTATCCTCCGATGATGTTTGACCCATGAAGAGGTTGAGCATATTTTAAATGAATGTCACCATGGAGCTTTTGGTGGTCATCTCTCAGGGATGGATACAAATCAAAAAATCTTATGTGTCGATTATTTTTGGGCATCCATATTCAAGGACTGCATTGAGGCCATTAAAAAATTCCCACCATATCAAATCTTTCATAAGAAAGCACGTACCCACCCAACTCCACTCCATCCAATTGTTTCCATCGACCCCTTTGCAAAATCGGGTGTTGATTTCATGCAATGTAAGCCTACCTCAGTCGGGGGGCATGGTTATATTATCGTCGCATTCGATTATTTCTCTAAATGGGCTAAGTCTATGACTAAATTTCTTAATGATGACCGAACTATAACACTTTTCATTTTTAATCACATCATCACTCTCTCAAAGTCCCACAAGCTATTGTAACTGATCACAGATCCCATTTCCAAAACCAGATGATGAGCGAATTATGCACCAAGTTTGGTTTTCGTCATGAAAACTCATCGCCTTACTATCCTTAGGCCAATGGAAAAGTTGAAGCCATCAACAAAGTCCTGAAAACCATCATCCATGCATGGTGGGGGTGAACAAAACCACTTGGAATTTGCATCTCTTCTCATCACACTGGGCATATCAGACTTCAGTTAAAACCGCCACTAAATTCACACCTTTCTAGTTGATATATGGGTTGGAAGCGTTGTTTTCGATTGAATGTCAAATTCCATCTTTAAAAATAACCATAGAGCTCCTACCCCACACTTCTACCGAAGAATAAAATTTCTTGTACCTAACGAAGTTGGATGAAACCCGTTGTGATGTTGCTCTCATTAATGAGACATATAAAAAATGAATCAAGACTCAATATGATAAGTTTTTTCGGCCTCACATATTTGCAGAAGGAGATCTAGTCATGGTCTATGATCAAGACCATGATAAACTTGGTGCATGTAAGTTAGAACCTATGTGGCATGGGCCATACATTGTGAAGTGTTTTCTACAAATAGGTGCCTATGAGCTAGTGGATTACAATGGATTATCTCTTGGTGAGCCTCAAAATGGACTTTACCTAAAAAAAGTACTATGCATAGAATATCTTGCATGTGTGCTTTGTACATTATTGTACCATATGTTTTGGTTTTATGTGTATTTACTTTTGTGTGTGCAAGTTTTGCCCCATATTTAGTTGCTTATAGTTTTCTTAGTGCTTGAATGCGCAGATGTCAGCATCCTTTCCTATCTATTTTGGATTTGTGTATGGCGCTAGTCGACATACCCAGAACCTATCTTTTGCATCTTGGATCATGAAACACTTCGATGATTTAGTGAGTTCAGGAGAAATTTGCCTCAGAAATGCAACCAATAATGTTGCAGAATATCATGCATAATTGGACTTTTAACTGAAGCTTCTTCTTAAGGTATATCTCAATTGATTATCAACCTTGATTCTCAACTCGTGGTCCATCAAGTTAACCATGTTTATACTATTTGTAACCCAATTTTTCTAAGTCTCTATCTAAGAGTTCATCGTCTCGAGATATATTTTGACTTTATAGAATATAGACATATATCGAGAGAACTTAAAACGATTACAAATTCGTTAGCAAATTATCTGTTGGATTGGCACATTACACATAGATAAGCATTCAAAACATAAAGTATAAAAAACATCACATCACTAAAAAACATAAGTATCCATGGAAAAACTCATATATATATATATATGCAAAAGTGTGTCAAAATATATCATACAAAAAGTACATAGAAGGGAAAAAGTGTGGGCCATTATTCCCATAACATCGTCATAAAAGACTACTATGACAGGAGACTCTACTTGTTGTCCTGCACTAAATTGTGCTCAAGATAACACATAACCGCTCTAGCCACTCATCATTATAGGTGACTGCAGATTTCCAACACTCCAAATATGTGCCTCTGAAGGTGCAAAGGTACATCCAATATCCTCATAGAGGTGACACCCATGGTCAATCCATGAAAGTTCCTCTCTACCTCCCGAAGTCCTCCTACTCTGATATTAACCTCTGCTACCACCTGAACATCACCTTGATGTCTGAATGCTAACATCCCCGTCGGACATCATATACCTATGTCTACATGATGAAAACAAATGATTTAGATCCCTCATTGTACAACAAAAAAATACATATATATAAGAAAAAACATTGTTGCAAGGTCATGATATTTTGTGTTTTACCTGATGTATCCCATTCTGCCCCTTTAGGGAGCACTAAATCTACACTGCCCCTAAAGTCTACTCCATCATATGGGAATTCCTCCACAATCAAAATCTGCCTTCTCTACCATGCAAAAAAGTCAGCAATAAAATGAAAAGTTGAGGGCTCATTCCCCAGCCGGGGTGAAAAGCTCGTCCATCTCTCCATCCAGGGATCAAATGCAGGGTGCCCTATCAATGCAACCTGTGGCTTCATTTGTGGTACTTTCTCTAAAAAGAGAGACACCAAGAAAGATCCATATCCGAACTGCTTCTACCTATCCGTTCTGCATTTAGATATTTTCTCTTTGACATTTCTCAGAAAACCTACGCACCAATTAAAGATCTTTGGTTCAAGAAACTGAACAACATATGTCATCTATGATTTGGAAGAAATATGGGGATTGTTGCTTCCTGCTATTTTAGTGATGGTGAAAAGGACAGATCGAAGAGGAAGATCCCTCACGTCTTTAATAACAATTCTTCCCCCTTATTTTTGTGATCCCGACACACAAAACTGAGCAATATATGCATTTGTCTGCAATTGTGTGGCCCAATGTCTAGATAAGATAATGGGTGCTCCTCTACTTGAGAGCCCCATCAAGAAGTACACATCCTTGATATCAATCTCAGCATATCATCAAACTCATGTTCTCTTTCTTTCCATTCGATCATTTTGGCCAATGAAAACCACAAACAAACAAGAAAATGCATTAGCCAAATTTTCAAAGAAGGAAAATGCTTTTTCATAGGTGAAAGAGTTTAAAAAAATTAAAAATTTTCACCTAGTGCGCCCCTATAGCCTAATTCAGAGTGCTAGTGCATCCTCAAAGGGGACCCCAGGACATTGAAATATGAATTCACACTCCCCCCAATGACCTAGGGGAGCGTCGATCTAGTTCGACAGTATGGGGCCTCCTAAAGGGCCAAAACTAATTAAATAAGCACCAAAATTGAAAAAGAAAGCACGGAAAATTATGGGGAAGATCATACCACCAACCTTGTCCTAACGAAACTGGAAATGATCGCATGTAGCTCCCATAATCGACACCATAAGAATCACTCCAAAATGGGGAAAACTCAAGAGAAAAGAGAAAAATGCAAAGAGAAAGGTGAAAATGAATTTGTTTTTACCCTAATTTAATTTTTACTATTTCTAAATTAAAGTCATCTAATCCTTTTTCACATTAGTAATGCCTATTTTTTGACTATTTTCAATTATCGTCGATTTTAAAAAGGATTTGCTGACGTTTTTTTCCCAAAATAATTTGTTTACGTAGGTATATACGGAGCATAATATTTCGATGACCTTGTAACTCTATCGAGCAAACTTCATCGTACTTCGAGCTCATTAAAATATGAAGAGTCATATGTTGGGTGGTAATTTAATCCTTTTTTGATCCCATCAGACTAACTACGAAAAATGAATACTCTAGTCAATATCGGCTAGAAGAGTTCTTTGTCATATTATTTTATACTTTTTCGAGCCTTGGAGACTAAAACTACGAAACCCTGGAGTTTTCTTTAAGTTATTTTTAAACTTTCTAAACATGAAAAACAACCAAGTTTCCCTTCTCTAGACTCGCAAAAATACACATTAAAGGGCCTATCTGGGAACAAACCCTTACTTCTAGTTCATTAAATAAAGGAAGAGGAGCTTACCGAAGGTGAGTGATATAGAGCATGTGTTACCCTCCTCGAACTCGTTAAACAAAAAAGAGGTGCTCATTTATCTGGATGGGGGGGAATTGAAGGAAGTGGATTGAGTTTCTTGAGATCTTTTAAAGAAACTCTTATGGTCACTCTTGAACACGACACTTGTTTTCACCTCACCATACACTTGGATAATCCATTTGCCTCTGCATTGAACCAATCCTATGAGTATTTTTACTCCTTTGACCCATCAAAAGAATGCCCTGGCACTTGTCACATTATGTTTTGGTCCACTCTGAGTATATGCTTCCAAGTCTTATTTCGTGCCTCAGTGTTCAAGGCAAGTCTTCACCTCAAATTCAAGTATCCATAATATTACCAGTTCCCATACCCATTTCAGTACATTTTTTTAACACTTTCCTGTGACAAGTTTCGTGTCAATTGATGGGGGATACATCAATTCCCTTCTTCGACAAGTCTTTTCATGTCGAATTCACAAATTATCCGGGAAATAGACTTAGGAACACATCAATACCCTGGTGCATTTATGCGTCAATGGCAGGACTCCTCGCATTCAGAAGTGGGTATACATCAATGACCTTTGACCGATTTATTCCATGAATGTTCGACTTCAACTCACTATTCACATTCGTCGGATTGTACTTAAACTAACTTGAGAGTCATCGACATCAATGTTGATTTCTCTCGTGCTTGTTAACAATATACCTCAATGACCAGTAATCAGGCGGTTTCTTCAATGCTCAACATCAAATAATATATTTCCATGGACATAATCATACTGCTATAGGATGGAGATGAAGACACTTGTTTCAAGTATTCATCTTCATATACACCTTACCCAGGTTGTGATGGAGATCATTTGACTGATATATATGAGTTGTAACATAGATCCAATTTCTATTGGTCTATGGCTATGTTCGTATCACATCGTATCCCCACTACGTATTATTTCATGGCTACGATCAAGTCAGGTCATAGAGGGATGGATCCACATTTTATTTTTGTTGGTCATATCCTTAGTCAATATCATCATGGATCCGCAATGTATTTGTCAGTGGCCGTGATTTGAGTCACTTGTATTCCGAGCATAGGTATGTCTACCTTGGGGATGGAACATATATTAATGTTGTTTGATGGTTGTCTGCAACTTCTACCAAATTCTCCAACTCCATACCCTTGCTTCGAATAATATACATAGTGTTTCGGCCATCAACATTCCTCTTATGGCTTCACACTTTGGGGGGGAATCTGTTACACATAAAAATTCCTCACTTCGACATTGTATCATAAGTGTCACACTTTTATTATCTCAAGTTTCATAAGTTTTTTAATTGTCACAAGTGTCACATTCACTTTTCCTAAGTGTCACATCTTGAGAAACACCATGAAATCACTTGCTACAAGCCCTAAAACATATTAGAAGAAGAAGCCCCATCATCTGACAGTCAGAACAAGTTTTTTACCTAATGAATTACTCATTTTTTGACATTTTGGAATATCAACGCTCCCCTTCTCATATATAGGGAATGCTAGTGCTCCTTGAATATGTTAAGGCAGCGCTACAACACTATGTTGTCCGCATCAAGGGAGTGTTATGTTGGTTGAGGGAATATTGGAGGAAATCCCACTTTCTTCTAAGAGACAGTGATGGATGGGTTGGGTTAGTTTATCTTGAATCTGACTCCATGGTTGCATCTAAGGAAAAAATTACACCTAATGGAGCCCTTTCCTCAACCAATTCCAATAATACTCAAGGTGGTTGAGCCTCTCAAAGCCTATAAATGAAGGCATTTCCATGGTGAAAGGGAAGTAGAAATCAACAAATCATTGTTATTTTGATTGTGGATCTTTCGAGAAAGGGTTGGATGAGGAGGACTTGGAGAGGTTGTTGCAACACCATCTAAAGATTGTAATTTTCCCCTTCTAAGTTCTCATTAATATACTTGGCCTATTTCCTTTAAGTGTATGTTTACATGTTCTTGTCTACGGTTGTCTTAATCTTCATAGATGAATTGATTTTTGTCTAATCCATTAGAGTAGGAGATAGATGTTTGTCTTGTGTTTTCCATTGCAGGTATTGATTTGCGTCGGGAGTTGAATCGAGCTCGCAAATTGGAGTGGCTAGGAAAAACATCATAAACGAGGTACATCACACCTCCCCTCCTTCTCTCTTTTTCAATGGAAAATATGAATTTATAGGAATGGTAGTGTCCAAATGAAACGTTTTGTCTTGGTATAGGGGTCAGTAATCCAAAGGAAAATTCACCGGTCCATAAGGGAATATTTTTCGTAACAATTCCTCAATCTGTTCAGGGGATGAATTTGCAGTGCTTCACAGGGCTAAAACATTCACCACTATGCTAGACTGGGGAAGACAGGATAAAACTTATTCCTAAGAATTGTTTGATATGCAAATAAATCTCAATTGTTTTCCAATATTTCGAGTCCCTTGCCCTAGTCGAGCCTACATCTAGGATCCAACGAATGGTTGTTTCTGCTAGGTCCTACTCTATATTCATCATACGCTCATGTTGGATGGTTTCTTCCACTTGTGCCACATGATCTTGGAATCTCGATAGAATGTAGGAAAAGAAAGAGTGGGTTTCATTGAAGGCTTCACCTTGAATGCAAGAATATGGGGCTTCAAACTCATGATGGCGGGATGAAAACCCTGAAGATGTGTGACCTCCCTAATGATATCCACAAGGATCCATTGCAATGCATACGCCTCTTTGAAGCCTTGGTTGAATACACAAAGTCCATGGGAGGGTCTCGACCCCCCCTTCAGTTTGAGATTTCCTATGGTAATCCGCTTCCATCCCCTGGTTGTTTTGGATATTCCTTTGCCACTTTGCGGACTTAGATATATGAGGATTACATTTACCTTTAGCTAGCAGACTTATCATCATATGGTTGTTTATCCGAGTGACTTGAGCCATATTTAATAGCATTAATCACAGGGGTTATGGTAGGATAGTTGGCTTCCCTCCAACACGTACCTCTGGCTTACCATGCCATGTGATGGCACCTAGGATAAGTCATAGGAATCCTCAATAAATAGGATTTTGTCCTCCCTGGAATTTAAACCTTCCTCTGAAGAATCGAGAGAATTCCCTAGATAAAATCCATCATTGAATTCAACATTTAATTCCTCACATTCCTCAAGACCTCATATCGTCCCAATGTATCTCCTAGGTTGGTCGCCCTGGGCAAAAAACGTCCCACCAATGTGTAACTTTCCATATGTTATGTAAAAGTGGAAGATGAATTTTAAGAAATATACTTATATATAATTAATGGAATATTAGTTTTTAGAAAATATATTTATATATAATTTTATAATTAATCTTATTTTGAAAATTTGATAATTAATAATTGTCATATTTATCAATTATTTATATTTCGGGCATTACGTTAATTTTGCAATAAATGAGTCTTTTTTCCAATTACAAATTTAATACGAATTGAATAGTCATTTCAGGCATAAGAAAGTTCCACTATAATCCAAAATTGTGTAGGGTGAAACAATATCCTTCAACTTTTTTTTATTCGATTAAAATATAAGATTGATGGAAACAACACCTAAGATTTTGGGACCATGCATTAAAAGAAACTCATATGTACAATATCTACAATGTGAATAGATAAGATGCATACAAAATATACAATATTGATATATTCATCACAACATTCATCAGAACATTTAACAATACCACAAATAGAGAGAACAAGAAATGAACCACAAATAAAAGAGAGCTTTAAATTATATTTCAATAAAGAACCAAAAAGATTATGATAGATAGAACATTTGGTAACTCAAGCTTCTGATCAAAGTCTTTGAGAATACAATATTGTAATATCCCAAATAGCTCTCTTCGAGTCTAAAAAATAATGAGTCGATAATTACAAAGTAAATGTCTTTAAAGAAAGTAAAATGTGTTCTCCCTTCAAAGAGGATCATTATTGGCTCTCGTGGACCATGAAATGAAAAGACCTGGAAGATGAGAGAAGGACAACCAAGAATCATCCTAAATCCCATAGAAAACCAAGAAATAAAGGCAAGATGACAAATGATTGTAGCAGAAAATGGATTGAGGAAAAACTAAAAGCATAGAGTTTTGTGTTAGACTCACTGTGATGGAAAAATGGTGTATCTTCACTTGCTTGTAATTGTCTCCTTTATAGACATATGTTGTGGTTGAGGTGGCATAGTTTCTCTAACTTTTTCTTGATTTTTTGGTAATAATTTCAATTAACTCCTTTTTCAACCATTCCTCCATGTACTCTCTCGAAGGTGCCACGGTGATTTCATGTTTGGTTTTAATCTCGAACAACAGTCTTTCAAATTACCTCAGGTCTAGTTCTGATTGATGCAATGTGTCTTCCACCTCATCATTTCTATTGATATACTGAACCAACCATCTTTCAACTTCTTCCTCAGAAAATTCTATGGTTTTGGTAAATTCATTATCCCAAGCAAATTTTAATGCTTTAAGTTGTCCCATTAAAGATTCTTTGGTTAAGATCACGATATCCATCAATAAATCGATACCATCTAACTCCTTGGTAAGACCCACACGATTAAGAAATAAATCACTCTTTTTATTCCTTAGGGCCTCAGTTTCATTTATCATTTATCTTAATTATTTAATTATCCTTAACCAACAGACATTAATTTTCTTCATACGATAAAGAAAAGAAAGTTTTTTTTCCTTTATCCGAGCTTCATTTAAACTAGAAAATTTAGCTGAAAATGTATTTACAACTTCCTTGAAAAATCCTTCATCATTCTCCAAATCTTTCTGCAAATATTCTTTGAAGTTCTCTATTATGGAGGAAAACCTAGCAATATTTTAGGAAAGCTCCCAAATTTCCTGAATTATATCAACCTGTTTTTGTATGGAATCACCAACATATTTTCTTACAACCTGCAATAAACTTGATGAGCCTTTGTATTTCATACTTCTTTCGAGGATCTCCTCTAGTCCAAGTATAGGTTGCATAGAAATTAAAGGTTCTAGAAACAATGGTGTTGGCACCATAGCAACTTCTAATTCTTTTACTCTTTTCTTTAGTTCCAAATTCTCTTTCTCCATTTTTTCAATTGACTTTCTTAATGCATCTCTAGTAACTCCATAAAAATATGCAATTTTATATGGTGCTACTCCATCCAAATCAATACAATATTTCCATCATTCAAATGAATTTTTATTCTTGGTATTAAATTTTTCTAACAATAATTTTTTGGTTTCATGATTGTAAGCTGCATGGTGTAGAGTGATAGAATCCTCTTCAAATATCTCAAGACCCTGAGTGATAATAGAATCGACTATCTCTCTCATCTCTAACAATATTTGTTCAGACCAGTCAGGATCTTCAATGATTTCGTCTGTGTCCATAACATGCGTACTTTCCTAGACTTCTGGTGCGTTTATTTCCACTAATGATAGATTTTTTTTTTTAATAGGAGTGTGTGAAACATATGTTTTCTCAAGGCTTTTTCTTGGTGGGTTTTTATCTTCACCGTCATCTGAGCCTCCAAACTAGTGTTTTTCTAGTATCCATTCCACTGGTTTTGTTCTTCATTTTTTATGGAGTGATTCTTTGATACATTGCTGGAGAATTAGGGTTTTTATTTGTTGTTTCTATGTAATTTTGTTCGTATCCCTCATTTTTAATATTTACTTCTCCATTTTTCTCTGAGTTTTGGTAGGACGCTAGTTCCTGGAGATCCAAATTCTCTTTTCCGCCTTCTTAGAATTGTTCAATTCTGATAAAGTGTGAAGCATACCCAACTAACTGCATATTTGTGGTGAATTTACTATCTGGGTCAAAACCTTTAATAAGTTTGGCTTCCTTCAAACACATTTTTCCGTGATGTTCTACCAAATCATTTACATGAGTTATGTGTTTAACAATACAATCCCCAATTTTCTATGGTAGGGGTATAAACTATTTTTTCTTTTTGTCATGGAAGAAACAGGCCCAAGCTTTGTATTGCCTGCATACTTGTCCAACAAATAGTTTATCTGATATATAAAATGGTAACATGAAAGATTTCTCCTTACTCCCAAATACTCTAATTATAGTGAATTATTTGGACAACTCATAAATCCCTTTTCCAGTGAGGAAGGAAGTTACTTATAAGGATAGCCTTGATGTGTTCTATGCAAATATTAATGTTTTGAATTCTGAGATGAAATTGTTGTCGACTGAGTAAAAAATGTATTGGGATTTTTGTCTGTAAAAAATTGAATACCATGCATAAACTAGCTCTAACTTGAAATCCACATGTTTTGCGCGAGGAAAATCTTCAAAAACATGGCCATAAGCAATGGAGAAAATGAGGTAAGAATCCATATAAAATTTATGGGTCTTTTTGAGGTTATTCAACTGGAAATAAATTTCACTCAAAATGAGATAACCCCAATCGATGATATCTTTTTCATGAAGGGAATAATGCATAACATATATGACATTTCTTTTTACAAACATAGAAGATTCCAATCCAAGAATGTAGGAAAATAGCCAAGAAAATTCTTTGTATGGGTATTTTAGCAAGTTTACCTTGATTCTAGAAGTACTTGGGTTGTAGGTTGGATCTTCCAAATATTTTGTCAACAACCTATTCCCTCCCTTATGCTGCTTCAAAAATTCATCAGCTTCCTTTCTCTTGAATCACATAGTTGGCACAGGTAGTCGTAACATTTAAGAAAATGTTGAGGGAGATAAAGAATTGAGTTGATGACCATTCATTTGAATTATTCTTCATTCAAAAACAAATTCATTTGCACACCATTGAATGATCTCTTTCATATCAGTTACTTCTAGAACACATCCTACTAATGTGATTCTTGAGGTCTAGATTAGGTTCACCTTCTTCTCATTGGGAGGAATATTTTTGTAGTACTTGTATGCCCTGGACCGTTGGAACTGTTGATATTTGCGACTAAGAGTGTTCAATGTATCTCCAAAAAATATGTCCTTCTTACTTGACATATTTTATGCTTTTTACAAAGGTGGTGCTACTATCGATACATACATGTTGGCATTTTTATTTTATTTAAGTTCCACTATATACTGCCTTGGTAAATCAATCAATCGTAGATCATGCTTTAAATGCCATCAATTGTCATGGGACTTGGATTTATTGCGACCCTTGATTGATACAACATTCATTAATAACAACATTATGCATTTATGAGAAATGGATGATGTGGAAAGGGTAATTAATTTGACAGGAAATGACGATGAGATGGTATGATAAATGGATAGTGTTAAGTATGGAGGTGTAAAATGATGTATGGGAAATGTCACAGAAATGCGGACTTGCGGGGTTGCGAACTTAAATGATTGTGAAACAATCTTCGAGAAAGGGTGACAATGACCACATTGAGATTCTCGAATAAGGTTAAGTGTTGGTAGAAACATGGAATTGCAAGGTTGCAGACCTACGAGACATAGAAAAGTGATGAGGAGTAAGGAGATTCACTCTGCAATGAGAAATATGGATAAGTATGAAAATAAGTAAAAAGTGGATGCAGACCTGTAGATTTGTGAAGGTGGAAACTTAGGAAGGGATTTAGGGATGGCACATGGCTCTGCATATGCATTTATTGAATTTTGACTAAGTACCAAAAACAAATGGAAAAAGGAAATGAAGTAAGAGACTTGGTGAGTGCAGGGTTGCGGAATTGAGTAAGTTAAAAAAAATATGTAAGCATTTGTATGCATCTCTCCATCCACGTCATTTGAAAAAATGATTAAGTGCTTGGAGGTTTTTTTATGTAAGAGAAGAAAATTAAAGAAAAATAAGTTGAAAGATGTAAAATAAATCCTAAGAGTTTTTGAATGACAATACTAGACCGATCGAAAATATGGATCAACATTTGGCTCTAACTATGGGACAGTGACCACCTGCGAGTTGATGAGAACCCATAATCATGTTCCATTGGGATATGGAGACTAGTAAAACAAAAACAAAAATTTATAGAGGAAAAGAAGAAAAAAAACTATTACAAGGTTTCTTGGTTGTTGAGGCATCAATAAAAGAAATGCTTCAGATATTTCCCATTGACAGGAAATGGATGAATTAGACCATTCATGTCTTTGAGGATGTATTAATTACGACCATTTATTCTTTCAATTTAGTATGGGCCGACCCACAGAGGTTTGAATTTTGTGTGATATGAGGAATTTTATTTTTCTTTGTTCCATAGAAAAACTAATTGGTCTTTTTGAAACTCCTTTGCAGTTGTACTTTTATCAAAATACTTTTTGATTGTTTCTTGCCTCTTTTTCATTGATAATATTGTCTTCTCTCTTTGTTCTTTGAGTTGTAAAAGTTCATTATGTCTTATTTGCATTGGTGATTGTTCCTCATCTTCATCATTAACAAGTAGTGTTAATACATTCAGTTCCATGTGCAAAGGTAAGCTTGCCTCTTTTCCATATACCAAAGTAATTGGAGAATGTCCAATTCCATTTTTTTGGAGTAAGTCAACTTGCCCAAAGTGCATCTATCAATTTATTATGCCAATTTTTGTGGTTAGCCTCAATAGTTTTCTTGATAATCTAAATCAATGTCTTGTTTGTAGATTCAGCGACACCATTTCCTTGTGGGTAGTAGTTGGAATATTGACCCATGATTGTTCCATATTCACCAAAATAAATTGTGAATTTAGACCCAACAAATATTGAACCATTTTCGGTTATGAATTTTTCTGGCACGCCAAATATGGATAATATGTTTTCTTTGAGAAAATGGATCAAGTGGTCAGAATCTGGATTTCTTAAAGTTGTTGCTTCTGTCCATTTCGTGAAATAATTAGTTGTTGTAACAATATATTAATGTAATTTGCTAGATTTTGGATTTATTGGACCAATCACATCTAGACCCCATTGAACGAATGGTTTCTCTACCATTGATAATTGTAAGGGCATAGAATCCCTCTTCATTTTTCTCAAAAAGGTTTGACACAAAACGCATTTTCGAATGAATTCATTAGAGTCTTTAAATATCATTGGCCAATAGAAACCATCTCGAGTGATTTTATGTGATGTCACCACTGGTGAAAAGTGTCCCTCATAGATTCCCTGGTGGGATTCTTGTATTAATTTTATGGATTTAATGTGATCCAAACATATTAATAATATACCATCAAGATTTCTCCTAAAAAATAGTGTTGACACTAGAACGTAATTGTCTGTTTTCATTTTCAAAGTTATTATTTCCTTTGAAGACATTTATGGGGGGAATTGTTTAGAGTTCTCCAAACTTTTTTCTTTAATTACGATATCAAATCCATCAGCAGAAGAAATATTTACAACTTCAATTCATGTCATGTATTTACATAAACCTTGTCCTCTGACAACCTTTAATGGTTTAATCTCTATTTCATATTCGTGAATCTTGTCCAACCAATTATCCCATCTTCCTTCTTTGAGTTGTTGGTTCAACAACATCATAATTGGAAAATGTGGAATCTAAGGAAAATGAGTACAGTATGAATTATTTATCAAAATAAGGACTAGTGCAGTAGTAATGACAAGTTTAATTTCTGTGAATGCTCTTTGAATTTTTGGTGTCCACTCAAATTCTTGGTCTTTCTTCAATAGTTTGTTAATGGGTTTAGTAATGGAATCATAGTCAAGGACAAACCTTCTTACAAAATTAATCTTCCCAAAGAAGGATTGCACTCCTTTTTTTCAAGTTGGGGGGTTCAGGTCGTTTATCTCTTTGATTCTTGCAGGATCTATGTACCCCTTCCTTACTCACAACATGGCCTAACATATTTCCTATTGTTACAACAAATAAAAATTTCTTTGGATTTAATGATATTCCATATATTCTACACTTCTCAAATATCTATTTAAGATGTGTGATTTGTATCTCCCTTGATTTTGAGTAGACAGTTAAGTTGTCTTGATAATCAACCATGAATTTTCCTATGAAATATTTGAAAGCATGATCCATGGCTCTCTGGAAGGTAGCACCTGTATTTTTAAATCCGAATGGCATTTTGATATAGGAATATGTTCCCCAAGGGGTTGCAAATGTTGTTTTTGGCCTATCCTCCTCTACTACAATAACCTGATTGTATCCTAATAACCCATCTAACATTGACATTAATACAGATCATGTGAATTGTTGAAGAAACATTTCCATGTTTGGTAGTGGATAACTATCCTTTATACTGACTTTATTAAGATCTCTAAATTCAACACATAAGTGAATATCACCAGTTTTGTTTTTAATAACTATTGGGTTTGAAACCCAATTTGAATGCATGATGGGAGAAATTATGCTTGCCTTCTCTAATATCTCGATTTCTATTTTTACCAATGACTTTATCTTGGGGTTAATTATTCTCGATTGTTTTTGAAAGGCTTAGCACCCTCTTTCAGAGGTATGATATGTTGGAATATTGATTTATCATATTCCTTTAAGTCATTATAACTCCATGGAAATACATCGTGAAATTCTTTGAAAAGCTAAGTTTACTTGTCCCTTTCTTCTTTAGTACAACTAGTACCCAAGTTTATATACTTTGGTGGAGTACCAATGTTCATCTTATAGGTTTCTAGAACTTTTCTAACAGAAGGTTCTTCAAGTGGTTTTGAAATTTTAGTTTGGTCATCTCTTGTAAAGAGGGATTCCAGAATGACATATTTATTTGGAACATGTCTTCTGATTTTCTCTTGAATTTATTCTTGAAAATTATGAACTTCTTATAAGTCTTCTTCAATTATGTATAATCATCTGTGAAAAATTTTACCACATGTTCATTGTTCTCAAAAACTTGTAAGTGTTCTTGATTATTTGGGACCGATGGTCGAAAAATAGTCTTCACATGATAAGTGCCTTCTTGTTGCAAATCTTTTGTTTTAAACAAGGATGCAGTGACTGTTAATGCATTAATTTTTTTATTATTTTCTCTGGGGATAAATGATATGTTGAAATATTTGAAAGAGTACATGAGCTCTGTCACTCTTTTAACATAACATTTCATTTTTTCCTTTTTGATTTTATATTTTCCTTTGATATGATTTATAATCAATTAGGAATCACTGGTTATTACTAAGTGTTCAACTTTCATTTGAATGGAAATGATCATTCCTTGAATCAACGCTTTATATTAAGCTTCATTATTAGTACACGGAAATTCAAGTCTTATGGCATGAGGATATACAATATATTGTGGGATTTTGAAAATAATTCCAGCTCCATTTCCTGACTTAGAACATGCACCATCAAAAGACATTTTCCAGTATCCTTGAAAATATCCTTGTTCTTTTATATGTTCTTGAGTGCATATCGATTTTCAATCAAAGACAACATAGTTTCCCATTCCAATATCAAGATAATTTCTCATCAATTCATTTTCCTTTCTTTTGAAAGAAAAATGTTTTCTTATTTCTCTGGGGACCCTTAACATTGTTCCATCTTTATTCAAGAGCATCATACAACTTCCATCGTTCATGATGTATCCCCCAATCATTGAGGGCCAATCCCTTCCAAGAAAAACTCCATATGCTAGAGGTAAGTATACTACTACAATAGTCAAAATGGTGGTGATATGAGGAGATGCACTTATCGAGGCACAAAAATCTTTAATCTCTCTATAATCTGGAACTTTTCTTGAGTCAATAACATAAATGCTTTCACTAATTTCATAATGTCTAGTACATTCTATTCCTAGCACTTACATCACTGATAAAGGAATAATTTTATTGGTAGCTCCACCGTCAATCAAACAATTATGTAGAATGACTTCATGGTTCTCTATGGTAATGTAAAATGGTGGAACCTTTGGTTTAGGTTTAGCTAAGGAATAGTTATATATCCACTTTGAGTTTATTACTGCAACTTCCACTCTTGTATCTAAATTATCAAATATTTTCAACAAGTTCTCTCTTTTCTATGGAATCTTAACGAATTCCATAAAGGGAAAAGTGATTTTGAGTTTTGAAATATCATCCATTATGTTATATGTCATTTGTTGTGGAGTATTTGTTTGATTAGCAACAAGTGGTTGCTTCGTTGTTTCTACTTGACTTGACTTAGTCTTTTCTTTTTCTGGAACCTCTTTTTCTTTGACTTTGTTTATATGTACCCTTGTCTGGATGACATTATCTTGCAAAATATCGTTTTCATATTGTTCATTGAAAATATAAAAGGGTTCCAAATCATCAGTATGTACTAATTCTAGACCATCATTTTGCATAGTGTTCGACTCCAAGTCAAGGTCTTCAAAACTTTGTTTAATATAAATTTCATCTAACTCAAGGGAATTTGGGTTTGGGACCTACGATGCTCTTGGTCTCTGATCTTCGTTACTCTTGTCATTTATTTCTCTCTTATCTTGAGAAGGATTTCTTCTCTGTTCTTGTACATGAACTTTGACGTCTTGGTCTTCTGAAGGAAGTGGGTTGGAATCTCTTCTTAACCTTGTCAATTCATTTTTCATTTGTCGAATTGTCCTATTCATCCGAGCTATCTCAATTTTTTTCTTGGTTTCTTGGGTTGTGGCTGGATCATTTCTTACATTTGGGATAACACCTTGAATTTTTCCACCAATTCCTCGTTTCTCAATATTCCTTAAGCCTGAAGCTCTTTGGTTTGATATGGTTAAGTTAGTCATTTCTCTTTGAACTTTTCCGAGGATAATTTCAGGATTGACATTTATTTCTATCATAATTTATTCCATCCCAGTCGCTTTGTGCATAGCTCCATCCAAATAGTTTATTTGATCATCCCTGATAACATATTTTACATTTGTTGGCATAACATTCTTATAACAACCAAGTATAACTGGGTTGTTTGGTCTTCGATCTTTAGGGATTTGATTTATCACCTTGTGAAACCACAAATTAAAATCTCATATCCTTTCACCTTTCTTCAAATGGATTTGAGTGAACTGAGTTAATAACATGTGGTACGTGACTGAAGGTGCATACATGGTCATAAACATAGGTTTTGTATCATCAAAAGACACAATTGACTGTGTTGGAAGGGACATATACCATTCATGAGTTGGGCCAATTAATGTTTTCAAAAACAATCTAAACATTACATATTCATGTTCTACTAGATGCAATTCACACATAGATAAAAAAATTGTTCCATGTGTCTTTTCGGGTCCATTACTATGTCTCCTGAAAATACTCGTAAGGATCCTTGTGGGAGAGTGGGTAATTGATGTTGTTCAAAAAAAGGGTTAATGGGGATATTCCTCATTCTTCTTGGTTGGATTCTATATATTTCTTGATTTTCAGGAATTTCATTTCTTCTTTCTTCTCGATTTCCAAGAATTTCATTTCTTCTTTCTTCTCTATCTCCCATCTCTTGAATTTTTATTATTTCAATTTTAGAATTTTCTCCAACTTCAAGATTTCTAAGTTGTTTACTTTTACTTCTTGTTATTGGTCCTCTATATGTCTCCAGTTTTTTTCTTAGTTTCCAACCCTTTGTCTGTGTCTTCTTGTGATCTCTCTTTCTTCTTCATGAGCCAAGGTTTCCCAAGAAATTTCTAATTATACTCTAGTCATGGCTATTGTTATTGCCAGATTATACAATTGATGCAATATGATTTGTTGATTTCAAAGACCAATTTGAAAATTTGGTTGATTTGGGTTAGGTTGAGTCATAAATTTAGGTCTGTGCAAACAAACATTTTTCTCTCCCCAATATGTTCACCAAAATGTTGATCTAAAAGATTGTTTTATAGTCTTAAGTTCAACCTCATGAGGATATGAATCCCCCTGGTTTTTTAGAGAGGTGGTACTCCTATTTTTCTCATGATTCCAAGAAAATAAAATGAAACAAAACAAAGTCTGAGAAGGACCAGACTTAATATTTACATTCACATTCAAGGAAAATGACACCTGGGATTTTGGGACCACGTGTTAAAAGAAAATCATATGTACAATATATACAATGTGAATAGATAAGATGCATATAGAATATAAAATGTTTATATATACATCACATCATTCATCAGAACATTTAACAATACCACAAACAGAGAGAACAAGAAATGGACCGCAAATAAAAGAGAGATTTAAATTATATTTCAATAAAGCACCAAAAAGATGATGACAAATAGAACATTTGGTAACTCAAGATTTCGATCAAAGTATTTAAGTACACATAATGTAATATCCTAAGTAGCTCTCTAAGAGTCTAAAAAATAATGAGTCTTTAAATACACAATAAATATCTTTAAAGAAAGTAAAATGTGTACGCCCTTCAAATAGGACTGGGATTGGCTCACATGGACCATGAAATGAAAATACCTAGAAGATGAGAGAAGGAAAACCAAGAATCATCCTAAATCCCACAAAAAACTGAGAAAATAAAGGTAAGATGACAAATGATTGTAGCAGAAAATGGACCGAAGAAAATCTAAAAGGATAGAGTTTTGTGTTCGACTCACTGTGATGGAGAATTGTCGTATTTTCACTTGCTTGCAACTGGCTCCTTTATAGACATTTATTGAGTTTGAGGTGACATAACTACTCTAACTATTTCTTGCTTTTTGGTTTAGTAATTTCAATTAACGCCTTTTTCAACCAATCCATAGTGATTTCATGTTTGGTTTTAATCTCGAACAATTGTCTTTTGAATTCCCTTGGGTCTAGTTCTAATTGATGCAATTGGTCGTCCACCTCATAATTTATGTTGATATATCAAACCAACCATATTTCAACTTCGTTAGAAAATTCTATGGTTTTGGTAAGTTCATTAGCCCAAACAACTTTTAATGCTTTAAGTTGTCCCATTAAAGATTCTTTGGTTAAGATCATGGTATCCATCAATAAAGTGGGACCATCTAATTCCTTGGTAAGACCCACAAGATTAATAAATAAAACATTATTTTTATTCCTTAGGGCCTCATTTTCATTTATCATTTCTCTTAATTATTTAATTCTCCTTAACCGACGGGCATTGATTTGCTTCATACGATAAGGTGAAGGAAGTTTTGTTCCTTTCTCCGGGATTCATTTAAAATAGAAACTTTGGCTGAAAATGTATTTACAGCTTCCTTGAAAAATCCTTCGTCATTCTCCAAATCTTTCTATAGATATTCTTTGAAATTCTCTATTCTGGAGGAAAAGTTAGCAATATTTTGGGCTAGCTCCCAAATTTCTTTAAGACGTTTTCGATGAATTAGGGTTTTGATTTGTTGTTTCTATGTCATGTTGATTGTATCCCTCATTTGTACTATTTAATTCTCTTGTATTCTTTGAATTTTGGTAGGCCACTAGTTCATGGAGATCCAAATTATCTCTACCACCTTCTTGGAATTGTTCAATTCTGATAAAATGTGAAGCATACCCAACTAACTGCATACTTGTGGTGAATTCACTATATGGTTCAAAACCTTCGATGTGTTTGGCTTCCTTCAAACCCATTTTTTCATGATGTTCTTCCAACTCATTTAGGTGAGTTATGTGTTTAACAATGCAATCCCCAATTTTCCATGGTAGGGGTATAAACTGTTTCTTCATTTTATCATGGAAGCAACATGCCAAAGTTTTGTATTGCATGCATACTTCTCCAAAAAATAGTTTATATGATGTATAACATGGTAAGAGGAAAGGTTTATCCTTACTCCGAAATACTCTAATTACAGTTAATTCTTTGGGCAACTCATAAATCCATTTTCTAGTGAGGAAGGAAGTTGCTTCTAATGATAGCCTTGATGTTCTATGTCCAAATATTAACCTTTTGAATTCTGAGATGACATTGTTGTGAATTGGGGAAAAATTATATTAGGCCTTATGTCTGTACAAAATTGAATACCACACATAAACTNGGAAGGAAGTTGCTTCTAATGATAGCCTTGATGTTCTATGTCCAAATATTAACCTTTTGAATTCTGAGATGACATTGTTGTGAATTGGGGAAAAATTATATTAGGCCTTATGTCTGTACAAAATTGAATACCACACATAAACTGACTCTAACTTGAAATCCACATGTTTAATGCGAGGCAAATCTTCAAAAGTGTGGTCATAAGAAATGGAGAAAATGAGGTAAGAAGCCATATAAAATTTATGGGTCTTTTTTAGGTTATTCATCTGGAAAGAAATTTCACTTGAAATGAGATAACCCTAATCAATGATAGCTTTTTCATGTAGGGAATAATGCATAGCATATATGACCTTTCTTGTTACAAACATAGTAGATTCCAATCCAAGAATGTGGGAAAATATCCAAGAAAATTCTTTGTATGGGTATTTTAGAAATTTTACCTCAATTCTAGAAGTACTAGGGTTGCAGGTTGGATCTTCCAAATAGTTTCTCAATAGTCTATTCTCTCCCGTATGCTGCTTCAAAAATTCATCAACTTCCTTGCTCTTGAATCACATAGTTGGCATGGGTAGTCGTAACATTTTAAAAAATGTTGAGGGAGCTAAAGAAATGGGTTGATGACCTTGCATTTGAATTATAATTTGTTCAAAAAAAAAAATATTTTCATAACATTGAATGATCTCTTTCATATCAGTTACTTTTGGAACACATCCTGCTATTGTGATTCCTAAGTCCCAGATTAGGTTCTTCTTCTTCTAAGCTGGATGGATATTTTTGTAGTACTTATATGTCTTGGACAACTGGAACTGTTGATATTCATGACCAAGAGTGTTCAATGTATCTCCAAAAATACTTCCTTCTTCTTACTTGACAACTTTTCTTCTTTTTACAAAGGTGGCGCTACTATCGATACTTACAGGTTGGCATTTTTATTTTATTTAAATTCCACTATGTACTGCCTTGGTAACTCAATCAACCATATATCATGCTTTAAATGTCATCATTTTTCATGGGACTTGGATTTTTTGCGACCCTTAATCGATGTACTGTTCATTAATAACAACATTATGCTTTTACGAGTGGTCGATGATGTGGAAAGGTTAATTAATTTGATGGGAAATGGTGATGTGATGGTATGATAAATGAAAAGTGTTAAGTATGGAGGTGTGAAATGATGTATGGGAAATGTTACGGAAACACGGACTTGCAAGGTTGCGGGGTTGCATAATTAAATGCTTGTGAAACAATTTTTCAGAAAGGGTGACAATGACCGCATTGAGATTCATGAATATGGTTAAGAGTTGGGAGAAATGCAGACTTGCAGGTTTGCATACCTACGAGTCATATAATATTGATGAGGAGTAAGGAGATTTGCTCCATAATGAGAAATATAGCTAAGTATGAAAAGAAGTAAAAAGTGGAAAGTGGATGCAGACCTGCAAATTTACGGAGGTGGAAACTTAGGAAATGATTTAGGGATGGCACATGGCTCTGCATCTGCATTGCTTGAATTTTTACTAAGTACCAAAAGAAAACGGAAAATGAAACGAAGTAAGAGTCTTGGTGAGTGCAAGGTTGTAGACCTGAGTAAGTCAAAAAAACGATTTAAGCATTTTTATGCAACTCCACATCCACATCATTTGAAAAAATGATTAAGTTCTTGAAAAAATGATTAAGAGAAGAAAAGTGAAGAAAAATAAGCTAAGAAAAATTTAAAAGAAATCCTAAGAGTGGTTGAATGACAATACTAGATTGGTCAAAAATATGGATCAACAGTCCCCAAGAATACATTCTTTCATCAAAGATATTCGCAAGCAATGATGAAATAAGACATTAATGTGTTTCTTGTTGATCTAGGCTCGTGGTTGGCCTATCTTCACATCATCCACAAATATTAAAAAAACAATGTTTACTCTTGTCAAAAGATTAGATTCATCTTACATTATTTAAACCCTAAAAAGTTGTAAGTTGTAAAATATTTCAACACTTAAATTATTTAAACCCTAAAAAAATGGAAGTTGTAAAATATTTAGACATTATCTTGGATAATAAATTTAGTTTATTAATAACATTTGGATTTAACATTTTTTAATGTTTAATTATGTGACATTCACAATTTGAAAGTCTTACCTAAAAAGATGTTTAAACGAAATTTTGTTTTTTTCAAAATCAATCAAACCATTAATAAAAAATTACATGAAATTGTTTTTCGTTTATTTAAATTTTACAATACATAAACTCTTCACATGCATATCAAAGAAACTTTCCCCCCTCTTTGCATATAACACTTATCCTCAATATTTGAATTTTCAATTTTTCCTTCTTCCCACCTCTCTCTCTCTATATATATATAAAGAATTTAAATGAGAAAGCCATAAAATAAGAAAATCATAAACACATTTAAAATTATATCATATATTTTTCTCAATAATTTAATATATGTTAAATAAAAGTTTAAAGGAAAAACCATTTGGAGAAAATAAGGGATATGTAGTTTTTTATCCTTAAATTTACGAGTTTACAAGCTTTTTACTTGTAAAATTTTATCGGTTGGTAATTACTTCACACCGATGTTAATGGTTTTCTCTTCACAACCACACACAAAAAAAATCTAACATTATTTTCAAATTTCTTTTATTAAAAATAAATATGAATCTCAAAATTAATCATTGAATGTTAAATGTGAGTCACAAAGTCATTCACTTAAATGTAAATAGAGCATTTGAAAATAATGTGAATGAGAGGGTTTGAAAATAAGGGGATCTCGTAGAAGGGAAGGTCCACACATTAAAAAAAAATCTAACATTACTTTTAAATTTCTTTTATTAACAATAAATGTAAATCTCAAAAATTATTTAATGTTAAATGTGAATCCCAGAGTCATTTACTTGTTTGAAAATAATGTTAAATGTTAATCTTCAAATTTATTTTATTAAAAATAAATGTGAATCTCAAAATTAATCATTGAATGTTAAATGTGAGTCACAAAGTCATTCACTTAATGTAAATAGAGCATTTGAAAATAATGTGAATGAGAGGGTTTGAAAATAAGGGGGATCTCGTAGAAGGGAAGGTCCACACATAAAAAAAAAAAATCTAACATTAATGTAAATCTCAAAAATTATTTAATGTTAAATGTGAATCTCAGAGTTATTTACTTGTTTGAAAATAATGTTAAATGTTAATCTCTATATACACCTATTCATACATGATCTCTACATATACCTATTCACACACTACACATGAGGTCCATTTATTATTAGGTCAACCCTATTACATATATATTTACATATTACATGTACATTTAGCCCCATATATGCCTCTTTTTGGGAGTCATATCATATACATTTAACCACATATATGTCCCACTTGGGTTATAACATAGTACCCTCCTTCAAGAAGCTTTGTCTTCAAATCTTTGCAATTAAAGATTTCACATGTGATGAAACCAAGTAATACGATTTTCTTATGTTCCTACTTTCTTCATTTCCATTGATGACGATCCATCCATCCAAAATCAATTATTTTCGGTCTTAATCATTGTTGGCTACTTGTTGCATAATTTTCTTCCTTTGATTCCATGTATTCTTGTTGTAATTTCTCCAATTTGTAGTGGTTTTTGGTCTCTGATAATAGCTTGTTGAAGAGTGGTTTTCCGATGCCTTGTTCCTTGAATATTGACTAGTATTCCATCTTCTTCATTGATAATGTTGATATCAACCTTCTTGTCTTCCTTGAAATCTTTCCTGGTAATGAGGGTGTCGATATGGTTTCACGTTTGACAGTTTTCCTTCACTCTGCACATGCATCTCATCTATATTCTTTTCAGGGACAATGTAATCCTCTATCATAATTTCTTGGCCTTTTATTTCGCTGTCCTTGGAGATAATACCATCATATTTGGCATGTACATCCTCTAGATGGACTTCAACTTCTTCAAGTATATTCTGGAAACTTTCTTGAATCTTGTCTTATTTCTTCTTTTGAAGCTGCAATGTCACCCCTTTTATCAAATTATAACGTCCTTCTTCAATTATGGATTTTTTTTATGAATTTACCTCATACGTATTTAGGGATTCCTCAACCTTCTTGAAAATATTCTCTTCAAGTCTTTTGGTAGATTCTTCTTCCAAGATCTTCTTGATTTTGATAATTTGTCTTTTCTTCTTTCAGTCTCTTAACCCCATCCATTAGTTTTTTATTATGGTTTCATATTCTACATATCTCTTTATCTTTCTTTTTCAATTCTTCCCTTGACTCGTCCTTTTCCCACTTCCCTTTGCTACTCTTTCATTGTTTTACTTTTTGAACCTCCTTAATGAGTGTTTCAATAAGGTTTTGTATCTTAATAGCCTTGATAAAGGTACTAAACTCTCCGCCACATGGGAAAATTTTGAAAAACTCTTCTCAAATAAATGGATTAAGGATACAAAAATGGAGGCAAAGTATAGAATTCAATATGGGTTAAAAGAAGGAAAATAAGAGATCAAGAAGAAGGGTGATGAGCTATTTTGCATGAATTTTTCTAAGGCACAAGAGCTACACTAAGGCTTTCATAAGCTGCTCTATTTCAAACATGAATGATTAGAGAGGTGTATTCATTATAAACATTAATTCTTCACCCCCTATGATGCATGTTGGATTAAGAAAGGAAAAATTAAATCAAGGGACAAGATTTACCCATGAACCAAATCGACGGCTTCTAAGAAACGATCTTCCAAAACTTATAACTCTTGATCCAGATGTCCGTTTTGGGAAAAAAATACCTCGTTGACAAATTAATTTGACAAGGAGGACAATGGAACATGTCGCAATGGCTTAATTTGGCCATAATCTTTCTAGAAATTAAAAGAACAATCAACTCTCTTTTCATGGCTTCCTGGGAAATCTATTTGCAACCTCGACTTCCCGAGGCTATAAGTTGAGATCCATACCTCCAAAGTGAGATCAAGATGGCTCATTGGAAATTCAAAATAATGAAGTTTATTTCTAGAATGGTTTCCATGGATGAGAAGTCACTTATCATGCTCAAAAAATAAAAATACAGTCTATTGTTTTTCAGACAATCAACTTCAAATTTTGGAAATAAAAGATTATTAAATAACTTTTATAAAAGGGTGAAGTGGGTCCAACTTGGAGGCATGAATTTCATTGATCTAATTCATTAACAAGTGTTTAATCAATCATTGATTTAAATGATCTACTCTTTATTCCAAAAAGAAGAAGCATGTGGGAAACTTCCAAAAGAATAAAAAATCCTAACTGCCAGGGAAAAGCATTTAAAAGAAGCAATGGGAGCATATTTAAAAGGAGGAGAGCATCATAAAATAAATGGGTGGATCATCATAATAGATTTTTTCATCCTTTAGTATGTAGCCGAATTTCTCATCTGCAAATACAAATCTCCATTTTTTTGCTTCTTCTTCTGCTACACAATTTCTCTCAAGGCTTTGTGTTTGTATTTCTAAGACTGAGCATAAGGTTGTGTTTTTGTGTGTTTTTATTTTATTCTTCCATGCCTCTACCTAAAAGATCAATAGGATTGTTTTATCAGTCATATATATGACTGATAATTTAATCCAAGTTTGTCTAATTGATTCATGGAGGTTTAGTTCTTGTGTTTGGAAGGCTTTATTTATGAGCATTAATCAATCGATTTACTGAAATGCTTTGTAATGTGACATATATTTTATGTATTGAACTCCCTAGAGAAATTTTTTAGGGCATAAATTTAATGATTTATCATACTTTGAGATCTCTGAGTATGGCATTTTTGGAGTGTGCTCATCATATTTTTTTCAATTTTAAATGCAAAATCATTTAAAGTTCTTTGAAGTGATCAACCCCATTTCACTCTTTTTCTTGTGAGAAAATATAGTTGTATGTTTTTCTTGCATGTGTTTCATAGCGATATTATAATGAAGATGCACATATATTTATTTTGATATTGAAGTCATTCTTTATCTTTTTACTATTAAGACGTTGCTTGGTCTATTTCCAAGAAAATGTTGCACTCAAGGAGAAATATGGTTATAAAGAATCATTTTACATACAAACTAAAGAAATAAAGATTTGGGGTTTTTTGTTTAGCATTATCCCATTTGGAAGTCCAGTCTAAGAATATCAGCGACATCTTTCATAAAAACATAGAGGAGTACCACCTCTTTAAAAACGCGGGGGGATTAATATCCTCGTGAGGTTGTTGTTGATATTTTGACCAATCTAAACACCAATATTTTTGGAGACCATATTGGGGAACCAGAGTCTCCATGGCTCAAGTTTTTTAAAAGGAGATTCAATAAGGCTACTTCTTGTTCTAGATGCATGGCATTTATAAAAAGATTATTCAAAGATATTTGAATGACCTCAAAGATAATGCTCCTAGATATTTGGGAACAAATCAGATATCATAATCTTTGAAGAGCCAAGAACCATCAAATATTCAGGAGGATGAACTCATTGACGACTCCATTCAAATAAATTTTGAGTGCCCCGAAAAATCCATTGGAAAGATTCTAGAATCTCAAGAAAATCCTCATGGCGACTCCACCAAAGAATTTTTTGCATGTCATGATGCTCCTTTTCCTTCTCCACCAATCCCATAAATGACTTTTCAAGACGCAAAAAAAATGAGAGGTACCCAAATAAGGAAGTGGTTGCATAGAAGACCTTTAAATATGCAAGAAGCAGATTATCAAATGCCAGACATTTCTATCGAAAAATTTCCCACATTCTTTGGGAATACTTTAAAGGATGCAGAGAAGCATTTTTTTAAATTCAAAAGTACATGTGATGTTTTCAACATCTCTGAAGATAAGATTGCATGTCGATTATTTGCACAAACTTTGCATGGGAATGCTTGTGAATGGTTCTTTTCATTACTTCCTAGGATCATTACCAGTTGGGATGTATTGGAAACTTCATTTGCTAAAAATTAAATCCCAAGAGTGCAACCATATTTCCTTTCTGGTGTTTCAAATGTTGCTTCCCACCCACCCTCTCCATTATGGGTGGAAGACAATGAAGTAAGCGATTTGGAAGAAAAATCTAATCAAAGATTGAAATTTTTTCCTGAATCAAGTCATATTGTTGAAACTAAAAATGAGAATTTCAATTCGCAAGTGCAATATTTCAGCCTCTCATATACTCCATATGAGGATCTTTTGGGAAGCAAGTTTGATAATGAGATTGAGGAGTCTCCACCAAATGCACGATAAGATTTCAGCCAACATGCTCATGTTGAAAATGTTGCAACAGTTTTTCAATGACAACATCTTGATGATGAAAAGTCAAAAGAAAATTGGTAGCTAGAAGAATTTGATCCAGATGGATGTTGTTGGCCTCCCACTTATTCCAACTGGCTCATTTTGGCAATTTTCCAGTTTGCCAGTTTTTTCCTAGTTTTTGGGTCCCTGACTTCTGGGGTCGTTTTGAGGCCCTAAACAACGTTTTTTAGGGCTCTCCATAGTCAACATGTGTAGGTATCTCCACAGGAAACATGTGTATTCCTCGGATATACCTTTCCAACGGGATATCGCACGCCTAAAACAAATATCATATGCAAAAGTTACAACCCCGAGAAGTTGATGTACTAACTTACCCAAACGGGACTCACATGAATTTTGGCGCTTCATCTCATAGGGTTAGGTTTTTGGATGTTTAGGGTTTTTGACATTCCTGTTTATTGTAAAAATGCATTCAGAGCCTCATTGTAATCATCTTCTTGTGAATGAGCACAGTCGTCACATCTCTTCTCAGAGATAAACTGCCACCATTCTAGCAAGCTTGTTTTCCGTTGCATTTTACAGTTTCAGCTTATTTCCTTATTGAATAGAAACCAATTTTACTATATATTTGTTATTATGTGTTAAGTATCTTTTGATAATAATCTATATTCATTTCGTTCTTCTCATAAAATTCAGATCAGTGGTATCAAAGCAGTCTACTCCTTGTTGTTCTTAATGCATGTCCCCAACGAGGGTAGGGTACAAACAATTGGGTCTCGATCTTGTTTCTCTTGAGGAAAAAATCTCTTGCATGCCCAAGTGACCTCTCATGGTGGGAGAAAATAAATACGATGGGACAGGAGATCCCTTCAAAATGTTTCTCGAGGAATCCCTCATGCAACAGAGGAATGAGATTATGGATAAATTTGTGCAAATCCTTCGGCGGCTACCAACAGGTGACGCATCTTCCTCAAACGGAGGCGCCACCCCCTTCAAGGTACAAATAAACTTAGATATTCCTATATTTTAAGGTCAGATAGATGCAGATATTGTAGACAAATGGTTTAATCTACTAGAAGGGTATTTATGTGTCCATAACTTCTCAAATAGAAAAAAAAATACTTTTTCACTCCTCAAAGTTGTTCCCATGTCAAAGATTGGTGGGAAAATTTCTGTGAGAAGAAGAAAACAGAGGAACCCTCATTATTCGTAGTCGCGGTCACCTGGGAGTCCTTCAAGGATGCTATTAAGGAACAATGCTACCCTGTTGGAAGTTATGACGACCTATATACAAAATGGACCACATTGTGGCAGGAAAGAGACCAAGCAGTGCCCAAGTTCACAAATATCTTCCATACCTTGCACACCAAGTTGGGTATCAAATATTCTGAGAAAAATATGGTGCTCAAGTATCGCGGTGGTCTACATATATACATCCAGGATGAAATGGATTTTATGTACATATCATCCTTGGCTGCGGCCTACCGATATGTCGTCAAAATTGAGCAGAATCACAAACAAAAGATGCGGAAATATGGACCTGGGAACCCCTCACAAAAAAATCCAGGAAAGGGAGGCCCCAACCCGCAGAACAAAGGACAAAGAAAAGACGGACCACCTAAGGACAACCAGTCTAGGCCGCAAGAAAACAAGGACACTGGAAAGACAAAGAGAGATACTAGGAAGTGGTGCGACTTCCATAAGATCTCTTGGCAAAACATTGTTGATTTCCACTCAAAGCATTCGTTGGTGGCTAAGGTGAAAGCCTTTTAATCAGATGCAGTTTCTGACTCTGAGTTAGAACCAAAAATGGGGAGATGGATCATTAATGCAGAACCCAGTGCTACAGTTTCTACCACCAAGCTCCAACCCGGTGAACCAAATGAGCCAAAGGAAGGCAAGCGCCTTTTTCATTCACAGATGTGGGTGAAGGGTACCCCATTGCACTTCATCGTTGATAGTGGTAGCCAGAAGAACCTCATCTCATAAGATATTGTCAAGCGACTCACCTTATTGACAATGTCGCACCCACTACCCTACACCATCATATGGCTCTGCCAAGGAAGCAATATCTGCACCAACCAAAAATGTCGCATGTCATAAGACATCAAGCCCTTCAAAAACGAGGTATTGTGTGATGTTTCCCCTCTCGAAGTTTGTAATTTTCTTTTGGGACAACCAGATTTATGGAAACACCATGTTGTATATGAGTTTAGGCCTCGCACTGTTATTATTACTTAAAAAAATAAATTGTAGAGGATACCGGAGGCAATCCCACCTAGTGATATTTCATTGATCTCTGCCAAGCAATGCAGGAAGTTTATCTCTCAGACGGGGAAGTTTGTCTTCTTCGTGATTCACTCTTAGAATGAGTGAAAGATCGCGACCACATCCAAGGTCTCCGTGGATGACCTGTCCACACAGTAGAAGAAAGTGGATAAGGTCGTGGACAAATACTCAGATATCTTCTCCTCACCTACCACAGTACCTCTACAATATCAGGTCAAGCACCCCATCGATCTGACCCCCAGTGCATCGTTGCCCAATGGACCAGTCTACCGCCACTCTCTGTTAGACAATGAGGAGATCAAGCGATAGATCCAAGAACTTCTCCACAAGGGGCACATCCATCCCAGATCATCACCTTGCAGAATCCCAATCGTGCTAGTATAGAAGAAAGATGGAACCTGGCGACTCTACATTGATTATTGGGCCCTAAATAAAATCACAGTCAGAAACTGGTACCCGATTCCTCGAATCAACGACCTCCTTGATCAACTCACAGGGGAAAAATACTTCAATAAGATTGTACTAAATTCTGGCTACCACCAGGTCCCGATAGAACAAAAATATGTATGAAAGACTGCCTTCAAGTCAAAGGAAGGTATTTTCGAATGGTTGTTCATGCCCTTTGGCTTGAAAAATTCTCCAACCACTTTCATGAGGATGATGGATGATATCCTGTGACCATTCACCAATACTTTTGTAGTGGTGTATCTGGATGACATTCTCATTTACAACAATACTTGGGCAGAACACTTACAACATATTCAACAGGTTCTGCACACCTTGTGAAAGCACAGGCTATACGCCAACTTGGAAAAATGTTTCTTCGGCATGGACAGGGTCCATTACCTAGGCTACATCATTGATCATCATGGTGTACATGTGGATACATCCAATATCTAATTCATCTGTGACTAGCCATCCCCAACCACACTCACTGAGCTTCAGAGCTTCTTGGTCCTTGCCAATTTCTACCGCAAGTTCGTATTGGGATTCTCCCATATTACATGGGCCCTCAGACAAGTAACCAGGGGTGGTGGTAAGGAAAATTTTGTGTGGGGTCGGTCCCAACAACAAGAGTTTGATGATTTGAAGCAACGCTTGTGCTCATCCCCAGTACTTTCACTACCGGACTTGAAGCATCCCTTTGAGATCGAGATAGATGCTTCAGACTATGTTGTGGGTGTCGCTCTCACTCAGCACGGCCACCCTATGGCCTATCATAGTGAGACACTATCAGATGTTGTCTGTAAGTACCCTACTTATGAAAAAGAATTGTACTCCATTATGCAATCTTGTCACCAATGGATACATTACATTCTTGGGAAGGAGACAACCATCCACACTAATCATAAGCCATTGCATTTCATGCAAACAAAAGGCAGATTACAGAATGACCTCCATCAAAAGTGGTCCACATACTTGCAGCAATTCCACCTCAACATCAAGTATAAAACATGAAGCACCAATTGCGTCCCTGATTTCCTCAGTAGACCGCCAGTCATGGCACTGACCACGGTGCTAGACTCTTGCGGCCATGAGACCTTTGGATGGCCCCAACTCTATGATACAGATTCAGACTTCACCACCACCTACCAAGTGTTGGGCGCAAATGCAGTTGTCACTAATTTTCATCTTCAGGATGGGTTGTTGTGTCATCTGGGCCATATCAGTGTTCCATCAAGTGAGCGAGCGAAGATGATCTAGGAAGCCCACTAAAGTCGGGTGGCAGGACACTTTGGCGTCGAAAAGATAGTGGCAATGCTGCATAAACATTTCTACTAGCCAAAACTTCGACAGGAGGTCAACAAGCATATCAGGTCCTGCACTACCTGCGCTATTTCCAAACTGACCACTAAGAAACAGGGCTTGTACACCCATCTGCCTACTCTTGACAGGCCATGGAATCCATCTCCATGGACTACATGTCAGGCCTCCTGTCCACCAAGCGACAAAATGAATGTGTATTTGTGGTTATTGATCGCTCTTCTAAGATGGCGATTATGGTTGCCTGCAAGAAGAGCATCACAACAGAGGCCACTGCCAAGCTCTTCTTTGAATGAGTCTAGTTACATTTTGGAATCCCACAAACCATTGTCTCATATAAGGACAATCGATTTCTCAGCACATTCTGGTTGAGCCTCTGGTCACTATTGGACACCAAGATCAACAAATCCATGACCTTTCACCCCCAAACAGATAGACAAACCGAGGTCACAAATCGAATCTTCGTGCATATCTTGCACATGTATAATTCCAAGAACCCTCGCACATGGGATGAGAGTCTTCCATATGTCCAACATAGTTATAATCTAGCCTTGCATAACTCAACTTCCCATAGCCCCTTTCAGATGGGGTTGGGATTCCAACCATTGGTCCCATAGATGTTGTACTACCCCTTGTGGTCACCTCAACTGACTCATCCCCTGCTCCAACTGAAGCTGACAAAGCCACCTAGTTCATTGAGAGGATCCAGCACATCTATCAACAGGTTAGGGATATCCTACATAAGTCTAATGACAAGTACAAGCAATTCCTTGATCAACATCGGGTGCCACATAAGTTTAAGGTGGGTGACAAATTTTGGTTGCATTTGCAAAAAGAAGGCCTTACCAGAACCCATCGAAATATTCTACCACTCCATTATGGGTTCTACACCATCACCAAGTTCGTGGGTGATAATGCTTTTCAGCTCAACATTCCTCCTTTCCTTGGCCTGCACCCAGTGTTCAACGTGGATCTCCTTCGACCTTATTTCCCACCATTATTGGACACCTCAGAGATAGAAGAACAACTAACACCAATAGAGCTCGACCCCGACTGCATACAATAGGCATCCAGTGATCATATTATGGAAAAAGGGGTCAAGGACACTCGTTAGAAAAGGATCTAGCTTTATCGAGTTGTCAAAGCAGGGCAACTCTGTACCAAGGCAAGTGGCTCACCCAGGGCCAAATTCAACAGAAATTTGCTCATCTAATGGGGGAACTCAATGCAATGGAGAGAATTGCTTCCTAAGGGGGGAGTATTGATCCATATGGATTTCAATGGCCTCCCACCTATTCCAAATGGCTCATTTTGGCAGTTTTCTAGTTTGACAATTTTTTCCTAGTTTTTGGGTCCCTAACTTCCAGGGCCGTTTTGAGGCCCTAAACAACGTTTTTAGGGATCTCCACGGTTGACATGTGTGGGGCTCGCCATAGGAAACATGTGTATTCCTTGGATAGACCTTTCCAACGGGCTATCATGCACCTAAAATGGAGACCATATGCAAAATTTATGACCCTGGGAAGTTGATGCACTAACTTACCCAAACGGGGCCCACATGACTTTTGGCGCTTCATATCCTAGGGTTATGTTTTTGTATGTCTAAGGTTTTTGAAATTCTTGTTTATTGTAAAAAATCTTTGAGCGCCGCATTGTAATCATCTTCTTGTGAATGAGCGCATTCGTCACATCTCTTCTCGGAGATAAGCTGCCACCATTCTAGCAAGCTTGTTTTTCGCTGCATTTTACAGTTTCAGCTTATTTCCTTATTGAATAGAAACTAGTTTTACTATATATCTGTTATTTTGTGTTAAGCATCTTTTGATAATAATTTTCATTCATTTCTTTCTGCTCATAACATTCATATCATATTTGGTGGAAGAAATTAATCTTGAGAACAATAATGGGCAATATTTCCATTACATGAAGGAAGAATGCTTTTGGGACATTACCAATGAATCAAGAATCTTCGATGTGGTTGGTAATAAGGAGAAAGATGATTTTTTTTTCAAATGGGAAACTTCTCATCCAACCAAAGATTGCAACACTCATGAGCAATAGAGAATTGATTTTATTGAATCATGATTCTAAAGCATTGTTAGCCAAGCAATGTAACCATATTTCAGGCACATCTGGATCAATTTTACTTTAGTACAATTTGGCCATGCTTTTGACTCCTTGATAACATCCCCAATATGTTCCCTAATTCTGTAGTTCAATCTACAAATCAGTTGGATTCTTAAATGGCTCCATTGGAAATATACTTACACTTGAAAAGTGTCCCTTTCCTCCAAGTAGGTTAGGGTAGGTATATCTTGTTTGTACATAATTTGTTTCTTCAGTCAAATTTTTGCATAATAAAGCAGCTGCTAGATGGAGATAATGTTTGAAGATGAATCCATAGCCCAATGGATAAGGAAGCTAGACCAAGATTATGAATTCTCAGCAACCCACAGGGGGTTACTGTCCCACAGTTGGAGCCATATGTTCATGTGTTTTCACCCATCAAATAGATACCAATTTTTTTTTTGGTCAAACTTGAAAATTTCTAAAGAATATTCAATCGTTGATCGTGAAGACCCAACAAGTTTCCAATCAACTTCAATTCTACATTTCTTCATGATAAAATGCTAACAAAGATGGTTCCTCTGAAACAAAATAAATAAAATAAAATATATTAAAGGAAGGAAACTTTGTTTGTCTGTCTTCTCACTAAATATCCCTAAGTCTCATTTATGTTCAACACTTTACAGAATCCAAAATAGATCTCATATGCCCAAGATATGTCATTTTTCTCCCACATACTACTACCCCATACTTAGCCATTTTTCCATTTTCCTTATTCTCCACTCTCCACACTTTATACTTAGCCATTTTTCCATTTTCCTTATTCTCCACTCTCCACACTTTATACTTAGCCATTTTTTCCATTTTCCTTATTCTCCACTCTCCACACTTTATACTTAGCCATTTTTCCTACTTTCTGGTCTACCCTCCTTCCTCACTACTCTCCATACTTAGCCATTTTTCCAATCCTCCACACCATTTCCACATTTAACCATTTCCATTTTCATTATCCACTTTGTTTATTTTCATAATTCATTTCCATTTTCCATTTCCACTTATTTCATTTTCATTGTTATTTTCATAATTTATTTCCATTTTCCATTTTCCATTTTCCATTTTACATTTCCTATTTCCTTTTTACATTATCCATATTTCATATTGCATTTCCATTTACTTACTTTCACGTAACCCTACTACTTACCTCCCCAACACTTAGTCATTGGGAGTAATGATGTTCGCAGACCCGAAGTCACATTTTTTACAGAATCCTATACTTAGTCAATTTTTGAATGCATTAACATACTCCTATTCCGCAAGACCCGCATCCACATCCTTTCTTTTTACTGAGTTTTATCTCATGCCTCGTGTCTTGCATCCTATACTCAATTTATTTTTCATATTGTGGATGTGGGAGTAAGTCTTTTTCACATTTTTCATCTCCCCATGTCTTGTGTCCCGCATACACTCTCCATTCCCCTTTTTCCACCTCATACTTAATCATTTTTACCAATTTTTATTTCCTCACCTACCTCCTTTACCTCCGCATTCCCGTAACTCCACAAACCCTTCATTTTAATTTTTTAATATTATTTCCTATCCTTTATTTTAATTTTTTAATACTATTTCCTATATTATTTTAATTTTTTAATGCAAAATCCTTTAAATTTCTCTAAAGTGATCAACCCCATTTCACTCTTTTTCTTGTGAGAAAATATGGTTGTATATTCTCCTTGCATGTGTTTCAGGGGGATGTTATAATGAAGCTGAGCATATATTTATTTTGATATTAAAGCCATTCTTTTTCTTTTTACTATTAAGAAGTTGCTTGGTCCATTTCCAGGAAAATGTTGCACTCAAGGAGAAATATGATTATCAAGAGCCATTTTACATACAAACTAAAGAAACATAGATTTCGGGTTTGTTATTTAGCATTCTCCCATTTGGTAGTCTAGCCCAAGAATATCAACTACATCTTTCGTATAAACATAGAGGAGGACCACCTCTTTAAAAAAGCAGGGGGATTCATATCCTCGTGAGGTTGATGCTGAGATTTTGACCAATCTGAACATCAACGCCTACCTGCACAACATTGTCCGTGGTTGAATCTCCCTCTTCAGTTGTACCTTCATTCGAAAACTAACTCGCACTGACTCTCTACCGTCACCTCTATCATCTCTTCCAATTCTTTTCTACACATCCTCCCATCTACACCATCAAAAAATCCCCATGGATTTTCCTCTCTATACTGGATCTGCTCAACATCTCACCTGATCCATCACCCTATGCATTGATTTTTCAGACTTGCCAACAATCTTTTGTCAGTGGTCTCTTCTTCACCCATGGCTAATCCACTCACAACTAATATTCAATCCAATCTCAGTCAGATAAAAACTATAGCCTGATTTTGCAATGAATATTCTTTGTAGCAGTTAGAGGCCATATGTACGACTTGTATGACCAAATACCCTTTTTTTGAGTTGTCTTTTACCCACAACCTGCAGACAAAATAAGAAAAAAAATTCTTGTTGCAAAATAATCACGATCCCTGTGCAAATCTGACTTCCTCATAACAACAACTTTTATACAATGTTAATTTCATAAACCTAACACTTGACACTTAGGTCCAAATAAAATTTCTTTATTAAATAAATTCACAGCTAGGTTACTTAACGAAATTATAGCAAAAGCATAAAATTGAAACCATACACATTGCATAAGATATCTAGGTAAACACCCCTGGAAAAAACTTGAAGGGAAAACCAAATTTGAGTTGATTTTATTGATTAAAATCTTAGGCTCCCATCCTAGGATAATGGCCCATCCGAGGAAAATATAATGCAACAAATAGCCTATCCTACCTGGATGTTATCTCCCTTGTTTCCCCTTTTCTCCTTCCTCTAACCTTGCCCACTCACACTTGATTGGAATTTCCTCTTCACCCAATCAATGAGATATCCTCACTATATGTGCATATCATCCTCTCACTTAGGTTACCTTTTATTATGTTGATTTAACCCTAAATCCAAAACCCTAGATCTCCTAAAGTGATCAAGGGTTGAGATTAGATCTCACTTTTAGTTTAGATCTAACTATTAGAAAATTGATTGTCATCGATGACAACTTTAGAAGAAGTCTAGAAGTAATGGGTATAATTGAAGAAGTCTCCAAAGTGGTCCCCTTATGGAATAACTTTGAGCATGGCCCTCACGGGAAGATCCTTTGAATAATTCTATAAGAAGTCCATATGTGTGGTCATGAGGCCCAAAGTTAACTAAGGAAAATGAGGTTGAAGAACATTACAAGTACATGAAAAACCTTCATAGATGGATATTCCTCATTATGTTGTTTCCAATGGTAGGTTGTATGTCATGTGGTTCCTCACAGTTGAGGAGTTATGCCCTCTTGAAGTTGAAATCCCTAAAGAATGGTTGAGAAGCCCCTAAACAATTGCAACAAGAAGTTACAATCCATTAATTAAAGGGTAAAATGGTTATAACAAGAAAGTATAGGTCAACCCTAATGTTAAGGAAACAAGTCACTTGAAAAAGTATAAATACATTTCAAGAAGCCCCACATTTGCACACACACAAGTTTATTGATTATCTATATTTCAAATGATCTTTTGGTAAATATTTTCGTAGCATATCTGAGAAAGAGAATCCAAGAAAGAAAGGAGTGAAAATTTCTTGGATTTGAAGAGAGCGAAGGGTTTCTAAAAACCCTAAATTAGCTGACCCTCGTGGGTCAGGCTACATGTGTACCTCGAGGCACCCCTACGTGTTGTACGACACTCATCCCACGAGACTCTACCAGATTAATGGTCTCTATCCAGCTAGTCTGGGGGAAATTTATTGAATATTCTATCTTATGTTTGTTGAAGTTGATATGCACCAGGTTGATCTGCAGGTCTGAGATGATAATCATAAAGTTTTGTACATGATTAAAGGTATGTTCTTATGTGTATTTGATGCTTGTATCATGGATGGTTTGGCACATACTTAAGGCATTTTTTGGAGGACTTTTGGTACATGGTTTCATATGGTTGAGGTTCATGCCATATTGATACATGCTTGATACATGTCCTTGGTACTTGGTTTATGGATGTTATGGTTCATTTTTAGAGGCACATCTTTGTGATATTGGTATGCATTTGAAGCATACACTTGGTATATGTTTTTGGATGTCAATTGATTGAGGCATATCTTATGGTACATGGTTCAAAGAGGATATGGTACATGCTTGAGGTATATTTTGGCACATGGTTTGAATACTTGATGTTGAGAATATGTTTTGATATGATCTATGTGAGTGGATTGGGTTGATGATGATGATGTATTAGTATCAGTTACAGTGATAGGGACAATGACAGTGACAGATATAGAGATATTGATAGTGACAGATACAATGATAGTGACAGTGATAGTGACAACTTGATTATCAGTATCAGTGGTAGTGACAATTCGAGTCTACACTTATATTTCAAGGAGGTGGGACAAGGCAAGGAAAAGGGGTCATAGCCTCCTTCTGGTTGGAGCCAGGGAATACAGGGAGTTGGAGCTTCCTTCAGGTTGGAACTTGTAAACTAGGGGGTTGGAGCCTCCTTCCAGTTGTAGTTGGAGAACTCATGGAGTTGCAGATTCCTTCAGGTAGGATCCTGTAAATAGGGGGTTGGAGCCTCCTTCCAGTTGATGTTGGAGAATTTGGAAGTTGGTGCTTCCTATGAATGTAATATTATATATATATAAGAAATCATTTTGTGTTTTTTTCCCATTTGGGTTTCCATGTAAAATCTCTTGTGAACTGTGTATGATGTGATATATTGTTGAATGGTACTATTTATGGTTATATTTTCATGAAATATTAAATGAAGGAAAAAGTGATAACTGTGGATGAATTGATGCATACAAATTCTAGTTAAAAGTGGTAATAATTGCATAATACTAATCCACCCACCCTCTCGATATTCCAACACTAACGACTAGGACTCAATCAACTCACTTAAATTGCTAATCCCAAAAACTTGGGCATTTAACTTAATTAAACTCACATTAATTTAAAAGGTCATTCACTTTAATAATTAACTCATATAGTGAATTTTCTAAGGTTCTGAGAGGCATTACAGGTGACTTCCACATGCTAGACACCAAGCTTATGTGGAAGTACCTATATGATGCTAAATACATCAACAAAAATCAGTGAACAGGAAATATCCCAAGCCATTTGGAGTCTTATGCAGGATAAGGTCACTAGACCAGATGATTTCTCAATTCATTTCTTCAAATATTTTTGGGAGACAATCAAGTATAATCTGAAAATAATGTTGAATTACAACCTAAGGAAAAAAAAAAGGTAGGTGGCTCCACAAACTCTGCCTTCCTCACCCTTATTCTCAAGAAATTCAATCCCTCAAATTTCTCTCGGTTTCAATCGATCTCTCTTTGCAATTATGCCTATAATGTTCTAACGAAAATCATTCAAATAGATTAAATCGCCTCCTTCCCATGCTTATCTATGACAACCAAGAATGGTTCATGGAAAATAGGTAAATTGTAGACAATATCATTCTAGTACAAGAGGCCATCTACTCTATCCACACGAACAAAGAAAAAGGGATGGTTATTAAATTGGACATGGTAAATTATTTTCCCAGGGTAAGGCATTCTTTCCTCTTCGTGGTCCTTGGGAAATTTGGGTTCGAAGAAAATTTTATTGAGTGGTTTCAAGCATGTATAGGCTCCCCGTGGATCGTGCCAATGATAAATGGAATATTGACTCAATTATTTCAATCTAGCAAGGGCCTATGCCATGGATTCCCCCTTTCCCCTTGTTTATACATCTTAATGGAGAAATATTTAAGCAGAAAGATGGAGTATGAAAGACGAATGGGGAAACTCCCACAGATTCACTTGGAAAGAGGATTCAAGGGAATTAATCACTCACGATTTGTTGATGATACACTCCTATTAGGGAATGCATCAACCATAATTTTTATAAGGTTAAAAATGGTTATGGATCTCTTCCTTCTAGCTTCAGGAGAGAAAATCAATTGCACCAAAATTCAAATCTATGGATGGAACATTACAAGAGCAATACACGAGGAAATTTCCAGGGTTTTTGGATTTCCTGTTGTGGGGAATTGGTCCTCTTTCAAATACTTGGGCATGTTGATCACTCTCAAAACCCCCACCTCTCAAGCTTGGAAAGAGATTCTTAGAAAAATGGCAGTCCAAATTCACAATTGGGGCACAAGATGGCTTAACCATATAGGTAAAATTGTTCTAATTAAATCAGGATCTATCCTCTCTAACAATATTTCAATGTGAATCTCTTCTGGCTCCCAAAGGGTTTAATGATCAAATGGCTAAGAACATCAGGCACTTTCTTTGGGAAGGGGGAAAAAAATACCAAAAAAATCCATTTAGTCAACTGGTCAATGGTCTGCCAACCATCAGACAAAGGAGGATTGGATATCATGTATCCTTCTCTCTTGAATGTTGCTTTGGGTGCAAAAATAGTTTGGCAATTGGTCTTATGAGAAAATTAATGGTGGGAAAATACTCTTCTTTCCAGATACTTCAACAACTCCATACTCCAATATCTTGATGCTCCTCTTTCAAATTACAAAGGTTCGCCAGTTTGGAAATTCATTAAAGCAGCTACCCCTTTAATCCAGTCACAAATTTCCTAGATTCTAGGAAATGGGGCCTCCATCATGGGGAACCCTCATTTGGGAAAAAATGAGGACCTACAACGCCTAAAGGATTGGGGTATTAGAAATGGACTCAACAAATTGTAAGAACTCTATGTCTAGGAAGACAATGATGGAAGAAAATAAACCCCCTTGAGCACTTTGAACCCTCGATTCTTAATATTTATGACCTTCTCACTGGAAGTGCTCCAATTGACTCCCAACAGAATGATGATCATTGTTGGATATCTACTCGATACTTGGTTAAAGGTGGTTTCGAAAAAAATCTATCGTGGATCTTTGGACCCCCTCGATCTATGCTATGGGATCATATTTGACAAGGAGACTCCCTCACCAATATCAATGATTTATGTTGGGTTATGTTGAAGGCAAGTTATTAACAAAAAAAATTTGCAAAAAAGAGGAATTGTTGGACCTTCAAGATGTGTTCTTTGCAAAACAACCAATGAATCTACACACCATCTCTTCTTTGACTTTGATTTCTTCAAGTAGGTATGGGATATTTTATTTAAAAATTTTCAATCACAAAAAAACTTTCCTTGTAATTGGAATGGCATGTTCTTGTACTAGAAGAAAATATATTCTGGTAGTTTCTTCAAAAATCCCATTTTGGTACGACTGTGAAAAGTTGTGCCAAAATTCATTTGACGGGAGCTCTGACTAGAAAGGAATAAAGTGATATTCTAGGACAAATATCTCCCTGCCACTCGAGTCCACTCTTTAGTTTTCATCCTCATATATGAAACCATATGTGCCAAAGAATGTGAACCAGAATCCCTCGATGGTCTTGACCAAGAAAAATGGGATTGGGTACATAGAATTCTTAGTCAGCGATATTTCCAGGTCTTAGTACCCTCTTCTCCCCCCTCCATCTTCTCTTAGTGATAGGTTAGGCTCAACAATTCAAACTTTACAACCTGGAGATAAAACATGCCAAAATGATTATCTTCTTTGATGGGGCATAAAAAGAAAATCTAGGGGTGACAAGTGCGAGGGGGTCATATATGGTCCCGATGGAAAAGAGATCTCATATTTTGCATTGGGTCTTGGCCACAAATAAAACAATCAAGAATAATCCTTGGTAGTCTATATGGGGTTAAAAATCATCAGAGAAAATCTAGGAGCTGACATCATTGTAATAGGAGACTCGTAGTTGATTGTCAAAGGAATGTGAAGTATTAACTAAAGTAGTCATCCTAGTCTTCAACAGATCTATCAAAGGATTGAAATTGAGGAGAATAATTTCCACTCGATAGAATACTACCATATTCGTCATCATAAAAATGGTCATGCAAACTCCTTAGCCAAGGAAGCTAGACAAATTAAGTAAGGACTCCTGAGGTCCAATGGAAACTTTTCCACCCATCACTTACCTTAGGTTTATGAATAATAAAAAAATTACATTGGTCGATGTGACCTCTCATTTATCAATCATTGAGTACATGTATATGGGTAGACACCTCACCTCAACTACTCCTCTCTCTCGAATGAACCTTGGCATTTGGCACATGCCCTGTTTGTTCCTCGTGCTAGCCTTTATTTGGCTTGTGGCATCCTCATCGCTTGCATATGGTAATTCCCCTCTGCACTCCATTAATCTATTCTTCTGGAGCATCCGCACTTTCTACTTCGTACACTCACACATGGGCACTCACCCGAGGACCTATGTTCTACTTTCTTGGTATCTCGATTATCTACCCTTTTGGTACATCCTCCTCAGTTCCTTCATGTACTCATACATGGGAACCTTCTCACAACATATAAATATGATTTACGTCCTAGATTCCATCCCATTTAGGATCTCATCACACAAACTGATTTCTCCTCACCACCTTCAAACCTTGTGTATTATCTTCCTCAGCTCTTGAAAATGTGACATCTTGATGCAGGGATTTTTCGAGAATTTTTTGAGGGTCATAAATTTTGACTTGGTTATCCATTTGGGCTGAAATTTTATAGGAAGTTGCATCTCGAAGAGTTCACTGCCATGCTGATTGGATATATCTGATTGGACATCGTTTCAACACTGTTTCAGGGTCAAATTCCTTCATATAAGGCCTCAAATTGGGGTTTTAGTGTTTTTACGGGAATTTTTATTTTTTCAATTATCAGTTATCTCTTAGTTTATGAGATTAATCATAAAAGAGAGTTGAAAAATAGTGTCACATTAGTTAGATCTTAGTTAGTGGTCGATTTTAGAGTCATGCGAGAATTTTCTAAATTTAGCTATTTTTCTAAAAAAAACAGTTGTTTTTCTAAAATTAGTTGTTTTTGAAATCCCGGATGGTAGTTATAAGGGGTTGAACTTTGATTGTAAAAGTTAGGATGGAGAAGGAATAAAAGAGAGTTATTTTTCCATTCTTTTGTGTTTTCATGGTTGATTTGATCTTGTGAATGAATCTCAGGCTTTGGCTACATCATTTGGTATCAGAGAGGGAAGATGGCTGGGAGAGGAAGAGGAAGAGCAGGTCTTGCTCAGATGCGTAGATATATGCAAAGCCTCCAAAGGAAAGTAGAAAATCTTACAAGCACGTTGGCTAGTCAGAGAATAATACAAAGAGAAGTGCCTGATGAGGAGACAGACCAAGGAAATGTAGATCAACATATAGAACATGAAGAAGAACAATTAGAGTGCGTGTCTTTTGAAGAAAGGATGCTCAGGGATCTAGAAGGGAGAAATGATAGGATCGAGATGGAAGTTTCAAAATATGCAGGGAATTTTAAACCATAGGAGTTAATAGATTGGCTAAATGCCATGGATACATTTTTTGAATGTCATCCTATGCTAGAGGAAAAGAAGGTGAAATTTGCATGCACCAAGATAAAGGGTCATACCATGATCTGGTGGGATAATGCGCAGAAAGACGGAGTAAGAAAGGGAAAAGACAAAATTAAGACCTGGAGCAAGATGGAAAAAAATTGCGAGATTTTGTTTTCCTCTAGATTATGCCCAAACCCTTTTTCATAGATTTCAAAACTTGAAGCAGAACTTGTCCACCATGGAGGAACTCGCAAATGAGTTTTATCAGTTGTCCATTCATGTGGATCACCAGGAAACTAATGAGAAATTGAATGCAAGGTATGTGAATTGTTTAAAATTTTCTATTCAAGATGAACTAAGCATGCAAATAGTTCACATTGTGGAAGAGGCATATCAATTATCCTTAAAGGTCGAGGAAAAGCTAAACCGATAATTTTCTCTAAGGAATAGAGGAGAAAGGAGGGGTACATCGTCTGCCTCACGGGGTGGTTTTAACTATGGTAGAGGCAAATCATCCCAAGGAGATGAGAAAGAAGAAAATACTTGACAACGTAACCTAAATCAACCACAAGGAAGAGGGTTTAAGAGGGGTAGAAGTTGTGGTGGTGGTAGAGGAGGATCATATGTGTGTTTCAGGTGTGGTGTAGAGGGTCATTGAGCATTTGAATTCCCAAGTTATAACATGCAAAAGTCCAAGCAAGGACAACAACCTAGTTTGAACTTGGTCCAAGATGAGAATGAAGAAGAAGGAGTTGAATCTGAAGTCCCACCTAATATGGGGGAGATTCTCATGATACATAGGTCAATGGTGATTCCCGAAAAAGAGCAAAGGTAAGGTAGCGATAATGAAGATTATTGGCTTCAAACAAATATTTTTCGAACGAGATGCACTTATAGGGGAAAGGTATGTCAAGTTCTTATTGATAGTGGCAGTTGTGAGAATATGGTTTCCAAAGAGATGGAAGATAAGTTGAAATTACTATGTGAAACACATCCCCATCCTTACCCAATTGCATGGTTCAAAAAGGGGAATGAAGTCACCATTAATAAAA
>ML779476.1:742464-769465 GCA_009831015.1 Picea engelmannii | reverse complement strand
GCAACATTGTGTTTTCTTTATTGAATCGTATGGGGTCTAGAATGAATTAATCTAACCCCAATGTCTGGAGTTTAAACCGACAACCTACTATGTGGAGCTTTATTCTATCAAACTATGAACCCTAGGTAGCGTTTCCGTTTCTATTAAGGTATAAAATTCTCGTGTTTATTCCCTCTGCATGTTCTAGTGCTTGTTTACTGAGCACATGTTTCTGAAATTGATTGATCTTATAGTTCCGTTAATGCGCACCTTTAGTTATTTTTCCATTGAATATCCTTCCATTCTATTCATGTTGGGTTTAGGTCCTGTAACAACCCTAGTTGCTTTGTTGATACTTTGTGTATCAGATATCTGCAAGTTATGTTTACTCGAGATTATTGATAATATTCTTTTATTGAATCTTATTTTAACCTATTTTTCTTGTTATATATTAGGACAAACGTGGGCTATCCTCTATGAAATCTAATGGTTATTTTGGTTATCAACAATCACCATTTTTGGTCCTAACTCCCGATATGCATTTTCTGAAGATAATTAAAGCTTTGTTTTAGTATGTCGAGATGCAGTAGGGGTTGTGCACACTTTATTCAGGAGGAAATATCTATCTATTGTATTAAGAGCTTCTGTAATACTTGTTTTTATTTTGATATTTGTTTTTACATTTTCAATATGTATTTCATTTATTTTATTATTTGTGTTAAAATTTTTGTGTTTGGTTTGCAGGTTAAGTGGAGCTTAGGTAGAGCTGGAGCTTGGCCCTTAAGGCTCCAGATTGTGAACGAGGCTCTGATACCATGTGTAGCAGCTGTAAAAAAAATACAAAATTTAATTCTAATTTAGCATATAATTCTTTCTTCTACTAAAATAATTCAATCACCAACATTTGAACATATGATATTCGACAAGAAAATTAAAATTTTATCCACAGCATAAGAATTAATCAACAGAATAATTAAATTACCTCTCCCTGATGCTAATTCCCCCGTTGATCTGGTTGTTCATTGTTGAACTGTGTCAAACACTGCCCAAAACCGAGTTTCCACCCTGCCAACTAGGACAGCTTCCTAGCTCCAGGATATCATATGGATATCCTGGCCCCCGTTCCCAAAACCTCTAGCAAACCGATGCCCCCTGTACTAATTCTTCCCGACTACAGAACTCAACTCCTGTGCAAATCCCGAAGAACCCTCCCAAAACCCCCATAGAATGATAATCCCTCCTTCGTAAACCTCCTCCGCTCATATTCCTCCTTCATTGACTCTCTCCCTTTCATTAATTTCCTTATCTCTTATTTATTATCTTATCCCCTTATTAATATCTTATGCTTACATTTAATGTCCTATCCCTTCTTGTATACATAAGTATTTAACAAATTAAACTTACTAACCCCTTTAATTCTTTACTCAATTAATTAATGAGTCAATTAATAATTAATTAATCCTTGACAGACATGAACAAGTAATTAATAATAATTAATTAGTTAATATTATTTAAGAAACAATTATTGTTTAGCTAACTTTTAGGATAGTCAGATTATCAAATTAATTATAATTAATAATCCTATACATCTATTTAAGCAGGGTCATTACACGAACAAGGAGGAAAGAAATGTGGAAGTATAAGGAGAAGTAACCTTTGGGTTTCCTATCCTCGGTCTTCCACCAAATGTTAATATGAAGAACATTCCTCTGCCAGTATTGCCAAATTTCATAGGTACGATCAATGAAGATCCATATGCCTTTTTATTTTAATTTGATATTATGTTTCAAAGTTCTAATTATGTGGATGATGCCCAAAAATTAAAATTATTTTCCGCAACTTTGAAAGATTCTTCCTTGAGATGGTTTATGGGACTTCCAGAGTATTCTATTAGGTCTTGGGAAGATATGAAAACTATTTTTCTTAAGAAATACGAATATTATTTAAGATGAAACTCTCTTATACTTGTTTCTTTACCCTTACCTTTTATTCCACTGCTAAACCATTATAATCATATCACCTTTCTATTTATATCCTAAACTTTCCCCTACCTTTGAATCATACACCATATTTCCCTAATATTCAAATCCGACCCCATCCTTATGATACACTACCCATTTCACTTATTGGTCAAAGGATCTACCATTAACCATACTTCAAGTCTATATGCATATTAGTTGCATTGCATCTTCCATATGTTCATGTACCTTATCAACCATGTGGAATATTTCTCATAATATATATTACTTCTCACTTGTGAGTCATATGGTATTCATCATAATATTACACCTAATTTTTTGAAACGACATTTCCAGAACTAAAAATTATCAAGTATTAAGATTATGTGGGTATGGCTACCTTCTCATTGCTTTGATAGGCTCGATAATTTCCTAATTACCCATGAAATTATGTGCAAGTGTTTCCAAATTTGAATATTATAACTCATTTAGAATCATTGAAGGGATTCCAAATGAGTTACACTCATATTGTTCAATGTCGAAATTGTTTGGGCCTTGAACAATATTGATCGTTCAAACCCTCTCCTATTAGACCATGCTTAGTATAATTCTGAAGGTGACAATTGAGTTTCCTTTCCTTGCTACAACAATCATAGTCAAAATGGTGGTTGATCATCACGAGACGAAATCCATGTGATCTCTGGAGGATCTCCCTAAGTATAACTCATGTCGAAATATGTTTATAGCATCCATGGTGGCACAATTTTTTCATTAATTTTGAAGGGTTCAATGACTAGGTGACATTACATTTTTCTAGGGGTTTCAATGGACATGTATCTCAAATTGGGGAATTGGTAATGGAGGTGTCATAAAATACAATTTCTCATGCCACATGCTTGTGAGAGAAGGAGAGAAATGGTTAAAAAATTGGCCCATAGCACAAGACCTTTGTAATCAATTTTTGAAGCCATAGTTCGAAAATGCAAATTGGGCAAAGGGAATACCTCAGGATTGGATTAATAATGAATGGAATGCACCGTTGGTGATTTTTTAGAGTTATTTAACTTGTGAAAGGCATTATTCCCTCACTTTCTAGTATAACATTAGAATTTTGTTGCATTTTGAATTTGACTAGCAATTATTTTTTCTTATTATCTATGGAAGAGTTTAAGAAAGATGTCAAGCCAAGGAAGAATAAAAAAGACCCTTAAAATAACATGTTTCATCATGGTCTAGGGAAAATATTGATCATAGCAGAGCTGGGTAGGAGGAATGATTCATGGGAAAACTTCATTAGTCAAAATAACTTCAATACACAACTTGATGAGATGGTGGCAGGGGACCAAGTAGAGAAAGGTGTTTATTATTAAAAAAAATGGTCTTGATGAAGATATCGATTTCATTGGAGCCGATGGATTCATCTCTCCTATAAAGGGCCCATGAATGAGAAATTGTGAAGACCATCCAACTAGTAGAGCCTTCGTTTAGACCCCCATTTTCTAGAATTACCAAAATATGGCCAAACAGTGGATTTTTACTCAGGTGGCAACTCCTATTAACCAAAATATTAAGGTTACATCCCCTATCCATCCAGGTACTCAAGTGACACCCTCCTCTCATCAAAAACATGTAATGGAACATTTTCCAATTTATTTAGAGAGTGAGGGAGAAGATGACAGAGCATTGAAAGATATGTTTAAAATTATAAAGAAACAGAGGAGTAAGGATTCAAACACTCTAGAAAAGACATATCTCAAACCATCTGATAAAATGTCTATTGGGAAAAATGGATCTAGTGCATCATCAACTGAGCTAGTAGATAATATAAAGATAAAGAATCATAAATAAGGACTTGAAGAAAGAGGTCATGGAATTGAATTTATTGAATCGACGCATATAGAAGGAGAATGAGCAGTTAATAGTATAGAACCATAGCACTAGAGAGGAGATTAAAAATTTATCCTCTAAGAATAAGAATATGCATAAAGCATTCATGATATCTAACCAACCATTATAGAGGAGGCATAGTGAGAGGGTAACCAAAACAAGACAGGGCCTCAACATTTTGATCAATGCAACTGGGCTCTCCTAGCCATTCGCATGGTGCTTAAGTTTTGTGCTCGGTTTTGAGGATTCTTTTTGCATGAGGACATGCAAGTAGACAGGTGTGGGGGAGATATTGGCCTCCCATTTTTTCATGTTCAAACACCTATTTTCTTATTACTATTCCACTTATATACCCAAAATTAACCCCATTGTCCTATAAATCCATTCTCTTCAGCCTAAAACCTTGCAACAAGTGTTTAAAAGGTAATGATTTCTTATTCTATTATATTTACTAATATTCTTGATATATTTTAATGAGTTTCTGGAACTAATTTTTACTTATGAAAAATTTTAGTTTAGTTCTTGTACCACCTATGGAGTTCCAACACCTGATTTTGTAGGTTCACATGTATGTGCGCGCCCAGGTGGAAAATGAGCACATAGGTTTGGTAGATTTGGTCCCCAACATGGTTTGTGTCCTTTGTCTTGAGCTCTTGATATTCCAGAAGAGCATAAAGCTCCTGTCAAATCTAGGGTCAAGGCCTTCTAGCACCCAAGCAATTTGTGGGGCAATCTTCCATATGAAAATGAAAGATAAATTCGTATGCATTCAATTTCATATGAATAATAATAGATCGAAACTGATTTGCTCCAACTCTTCACACTTTCTAAGTTTACCAAGATGGATCTTGTAAATCCAAACATAGTCAATATGTTGTTATCTTTTTTATTTTTGAACTCTCTGGTTCACGAGAGAGTAGGGCATGCTCTCATCGCCTTGCTTAGGGTTTATCTATATATGTGAATTATCGATGTAATGAAAAAGGAATGTATGATATTGTAGTTGTAAGCATCCTTTTTTTGTTGTTGTTATTATTTAGACTTGATATATGTAATGGAGTGCATGTTGTAAAATCCTAGACTATGTTTTAATATAATTACCAATTCTGATATATGGTGTTGTTTTGACTTTGTTACTGTAAGTTTTTAAGAGTTTTCTACTGGTTGGAAAGGGCCCACCAACCAAGACCCAACGCTTGTTTTGTATTATTGCTAGAGTAGTTTTATATGCTACAGTAATAGTTAGTTTTATAGTTATTATAATCCATTAACAATTTTATAATTGTAATTAGCTTCTAACATGTAGGAAAATTCATGTAATTAATCATTTCCCCTTTTGTTTATAGCATGTAGCGTTGGGAATGATAAGATTGGTAGTTAATTTCACCTCTGGAGATAACAAGTAACAATGTTTAAACTCTCTAAGTGGATAAGTATTTAAGATTTCATGGTTTGTTGTTTCATTAAATTGTAATTAATTCTTTGATTGATGCAATCTACATAGTTTTTATTATATTACAGTTGCACATTTTTTTAAAGAATTGATTCAATCATTAATAAGAAGACAAAATTACCTTGAGTTGAAGAAATGACCTAAACCCTTTTTGTGATAATTGATTCTAAGGAATTGGTAATTTTTCTTTTGAAGTATTTATTATTGTTTCAATATCTAGTTAATACAACAAAATGAATGACCACTGAGTCACATTTGTACATAAGAAAATTATATGGATACAAGAGTGCAGTTCCACCATAGATTTGTCACATTGGATGTATTAATTGTGAATTCAAGTGTCAAGATTCATTTCTCATAAGCTTTACATTTGAACTAATAAATCCAACATTAGATCAATACCCATAAATAAGAATTTGATATTTCTAAGATGACTGATTCAAATAGATGGATCTAAGTAAAAATTGTGGTCACATTTTAGTACCTTGTTTCATTTGATTATATATAACCTCATATAACATAGCATGAACACTTAGATTGATAAGTGAAATATTGCATCTTGGGTCTTGAAAGGAGATATGAGAAGAGAATTAGTTATTGGCTTTTGTGTTTAAATTATTTACCAGCCTTCTGGTTTCTTTTGTGTGTGAACAATTTAAACCCTTGTTGACTATAAGTAGGATGAGAACATATTAAAAACATTTTCGTGCATAGATCAATGATCTAGACATGACATGCATAGCTATTGAATTATGCTCATACTCAATATCGGTCTTGTGGACAAAGTGAAGTTGTTCAATATTGGTTGCTTGTTAGTTTCTTAGTGTTTTGATGAATAATTGGATTGTAGTGTTGTTTACTTGTCTTATAAGAAGTTAGAATAGTCTTGAATTCGATCTTTTACCTGCACATACTTTGTATACAACTCATAAGTTTACGAACCGGATTGACAAGTAAAGGGTGTATTAAAACAACAATTAATTAACCCAACATTTTGGGCGTCGTTGTCAGGGAGATGTTAAAATGTAAATGGTATAAGTATAATTTTAGTTAGTTATTTATATTTGTCTTTCTCACTACATTTCATATTTGGTGGAGGACAAGACAATAAGGCACCCTTGCTTATGAATTTCTATAACAGTTCTATCCCATTGCATTCAATTTAGTGAGTCTATCCAAACCCTTTTCTGTCATGTAGTTGACTAATGGTTAGGCCTAGAGATACCAAAGGTAGGCTTATTAAATAAACAAGTAAAATCACACGTGATTTGTTTGGTAGTACTAAGAACCCTCTACTAATCCGACTAAAAGGTATACATGTAGTTTTTTGTAGGAAGGAGAAGGTTCTACATCAAATGTGACTCCAGAATAGACCAAACCAAAATCAGGAACCACTATTGAAAATGCGCAGGAAGCACAAAGATAAATTTTGAATAAAGAAACTGAAGATAACAAGATTGGTGAGCATACTCCAATTATCAATCCAACATTAGAACAAGATACCAATCCAAAATGCATTGATAAAATCTTTGGATCATCCTATAACATGGGCATATTACATATATAATTTGAAAATGTAGAAGGGTACYTGAAGCACATATTGAGGATAACTTTATTGTTCATCAAAAATCCAATTAGTGAGCCAGCCTTCTCTCYGAACTKGGACAAGAAACAAAARCTACTTTATTTTAGATTGTTTGGAAGCATGGTGAGTGAGGAGGAAATAAATGTGKAAGTAGAAGGAGAATGAACCTTTGGGTTCCCTATCCTCGATCTCACACCAAATGTGAACACGAAGAACATTGCTCCATTGGTATTTCCAAATTTCTAAGACCCCCCTGCTAATCTGACTGAAAGGTATACATGTAGTTCTTTGKAGGAAGGAGAAGCTTCTACATCAAAGGTGACTCCAGAATAGACCAAACCACAATYARGAACCACTATTGAAAAGGTGCAGGAAGCACAAAGAGAAATTTTGTAGCATGGCGAATGAGGAGGAAATAAATGTGGAAGTAGAAGGAGAAGGAACCTTTGGGTTCCCTATCCTCTATCTCACACCAAATGTGAACATGAATAATATTGCTCCATTGGTATTTCCAAATTTCTAAGACCCCCCTACTAATCCGACTGAAAGGTATACATGTAGTTCTTTGTAGGAAGGAGAAGGTTCTACATCAAAGGTGACTCCAGAATAGACCAAACCACAATTAGGAACCACTATTGAACAGGTGTAGGAAGCACAAAGAGAAATTTTGAATAAAGAAGCTTAAGATAACAAGATTGGTGAGCATACTCCAATTACCGACCCAACATTAGAACAAGATGCCAATCCAAAATGCATTGATAAACTCTTTGGATCATCCTAGAACGTCGTCATATCACATATATAATTTGAAAATGTAGAAGGGTACCTAAAGCACATATTGAGGATAACTTTATTGTTCATCAAAAATCCAATTAGTGAGCCACCCTTCTCTTCGAACTGGGACAAGAAACAAAAGCTACTTTATTTCAGATTGTTTGGAAACATGGTGAATGAGGAGGAAATAAATGTGGAAGTAGAAGGAGAAGGAACGTTTGGGTTTCCTATCCTCGATCTCACACCAAATGTGAACATGAAGAACATTGCTCCGTTGGTATTTCCAAATTTCATAGGTTCGATCATTGAAGATCCAGAGTCGTTTTTATTTAAATTTGATATTTTATGTCGAAGTTATAATTATGTGGATGATGCTAAAAAATAAAAATTATTTCCCACAACTTTGAAATATTTTTCCTTGAGATGGTTTATGGGACTTCCATAGTATTCTATTAGGTATTGGGAAGATATGAAGACTACTTTTCTTAAGAAATACTAATATTATTGTAAAAATAGAGACTCACTGAATGATTTCTGTAAGATGCAATAATAGGACAAGTAAATTCTTGTGGAATACGTTGAGAGGTTCCTACACAACCTTCAAAAGACTAAACAAAGTACCTTAAACAATGATATTGTTAGAACTATTTTTCTGAAGGGGACACAAGAAGAGTATATAGAAGTGCTTAATCTCATGGGATATGGTGATGTTTCTCACTTACCATTTGTACAATTTTTTTTATCTTTGTAGGAGATATTCACTAAGTAGAGCCAAATATGGTAAGGGAGTAAGAGTTACTTTGACAAGAGATACTAAATATGTTGCAGGGGGAGTATCAAGGATGGATCTAGGAAACTTATTAGAAAATTTTAAAACAAACATCCTTGGTACTATTAGCTCGTACCTAGATACACTTAAAATAAAAAACAAACAAGAAGAAGAAGAAGCATATTTAACTATATTTTGTGCTAGGTGTAGGAAAATTCATCCTTTAAGAGAGTGTCCATTGGATAATGTAAAATTTTGTGTTATTTGCGCATATAATCATGATACAAAAAACTTCCCCTCATTTCTAGGACTCCAAGCTATTTATCAAGGGAGTAATGTGATAGTTGAACCATCTTTTCAAGATGCACAATGAAGGCCTCAGTAACCACGCCTACAAGGTATGGCTCAATACACTTCAATACAAGTTTATGCATCTTATAATTCTTATCCTCAACAATGGAATGCTTCGACATATTGGAAGACAACTCAAAAATAGCCTTGGCAACGAAGCCGACGAGGGAATTCTTATGGGAATATGGCCCCACAAAAATTTTCAATGCCTTATCCCACTTATGCAGAATTTCCACCACCTTACCTTCCCATGCAAGCACAAGAAAATACACCTCAACCAAAAATTACTCAAATGCACAACAATTACAGTTACCTGCAACTTAAATACCTTCGAGACCAACAAAATTACCTACTCATCCAGTTCCCAATCAAAATAATAAAACAACTCAGGTTGTCTTCAATGTTTAGCTACATATATTTTGAACTTACTTTATCACTTTGGTACCCTTGCAAGACATACATTTAAGATTAGGAAAGGTCATTCAGAAAGAAAATCCTATGGTTGTCATTGAAGAAGAAGTTGAAGAGGAGGAAACTCCCATCCAAACATATAATGATTCCCCCATTCAAATAGGATTTCCACCACCACAAAAACATATCCTATTCTGAATTCATAGAAATCTCAAGAACCCAAAACTCCTCCTTACTTAGAGAGGTTGTGATCCAAATTATTTTCGGAACGAAATGAGAGCAGAGGTATAACACATAAATATATAGAGATATTGAAAGAGAAACATTAATATAACAAAGATATATCAGAAATATAACCAGAGGCAAAGATATACAGTAATACACGATTTCTATTAATGAAATAAATGTACAGAGACTGTAAAAATACAAAGTGAAAGACTCGTTAGAATGGTGGCAACTTATCTCTGAGAAGAGATGTGACTGCTACTCGCATTCACAAGAAGATGATTACAATGAGGCTCTGGAGACATTTTTGCAGTAAACCGGAATGAAAAAAACCCTAGACATCCAAAAACCTAACCCTAGGAGATGAAGTGCCAAAAGTCATGTGGGCCCCATTTGGGTAAGTTAGTACATCAACTTCCTGGGGTCGTAACTTTTTCATATGATCTTCGTTTAGGCATATGATAGCCTGTTGGAAAGGTATCATCAAGGAGATTAATTTTGGGGGATCAATCATGCATTTAGCTATAATTGAGAAGATTGATCCCAAAAAAATTTCATTTAGGCCCTCAAAATGGCCCCAAAAGTTAAAAACTGCGAAAAATAGTAAATTGCCAAAATTGCTAGAAAATTGTTTTGAGCCAGTTGGAAAAGGTGGGTGGCCACTGATATCCACCTAGATAAATCCTCCCTCCTTAGGAAGCAATGGTATCCATTGCGATGAGTTCCCGGGGGAGAAGGAAAATCATTTGTTGAATCTGCATCTTGGTGAGCTGCTTTCTTTGCTGGAGACATCGTGCTGCTCAGTTTGTGGAAGTCTGTCATGAACCTGTTGAGGCTGAGGTTGTACAACAAGTTGAGATACATGAGAGGACAATGTGCACAAGTAATATTTGCGCTTTGTTGCAACCTTGTTGACCTGCTTCTATTGGATAGAAGGTTCTTGGGTCGAGGATGTAGTGGTTATAGTGTCCTTTTGTTCCCCTTTTGAAAAGATTGTGAAGAAGCTGAATTTTGCAGTATGAGATACTACCTTGAGACACTATTTAGGTGGAACAATAGTCGGAACTACCTATGGTATTTTGTAGAGATGACCCTGAGAGAAACAATGACACTCTGGGGTCAAGACTCATAAACAACATGGCGTCTCCACATATATGGCTAGCCCAAGAGAACATCACAGACATCCAATGGGGAAACATCACATAATACCTCATCCTTGAAGTGTTGGATGACGTATGACAATCGACACTGCTGGCTGACATGAAGATCTCATCCTTGGTGAAGCCATCTGATGTTGTATGGTTGCAGGTGTGGTGTTGTCGACAATCCCAACTGTTTCATGACCTCTGCTGAGATGAGGTTCTGCTGACTTCCGGTATCAACAATAAAATGCAGTGGAGTCCCCTTCACCCACATATTTGAATTAAAAAGGTTCTCCCCCTCTTTTGGATATGTTGGTTCTTCTGGTTGAATTGTTGCAGTCGCGACAATAACAGTGGGGTATGCATCGATGATCTGTCTTTTACGAGTATTTTTAGAATCAAATTCCGAATCAGGGTTTGTCTCCTTGTCTTTGATCTCAACCACCAATGAATGTTTTGAGTGACATTCATTGGTGTTGTGCCAAGGGATTTTGTGGAAATTACACCATTTCCTGGTGTCCTTCTTCATTTTTCTGTGACCCTTCTTCTCCTGTGGATTAGACTGGTTTTCAGGATATTGTTTATTAGGGTCATCTTTATCATACTTTGGTTGTTGTGGATTTACAGATCCAAAATCCCATTTTTTTTAGTTCTTAAACTTATGATCGATTTTAACAACATATCGATAAGTAGCACCGAGTGATGAGATGTCCAAAAAATCCATTTCAGTTTGCATGTATCTGTGTAGAGCCCCATGGTATTTCAGAACCAAATGTTGTTCAGAGTCTTTGATACCCAGCCTTGTGTGCAAGGTATAGAAGGTATTGGTGAAATCTGGAACTGCTTGGCCCCTCTATTTCCGCAGTGTGGTCCATCTCATGTATAGGTCCTCATAGTTGAAAACAGGGTAATACTGTTCCTTTATTGCATCCACAAAAAAATCCCAAGTGGGCTCGACCCCATATAATATGGACTCCTCTGTGGAAATTTGTAATATACAAGATATAAAAAGTATGCAGAACAAAAATAAAATGATAGAAATGGAAGAATAATAGCAATATAACCAGAACAATCACCACAATAACACTGAAATGATATCAAAATAACAACAAAATTAACACTTTGATTCTAAGAGAAATTTTCATGGGACTCTTCGAGGGGGAAACCTCGAGTCAAGAAGAAATCTATTAAAATAATATCCAAGCTAGGGTTCTCATACCCTCGACTCCTATTTATACTAAATATTTCTATCAAAAGAAGCATCTAGAGGAAGATCCTTCTAGAAGCGAAAGCTTCTATTAGGTATTCTTACATTCGACTTATTCTATTTTATTGAAAGGCCTTATTAATATTGAACTTTATTACATCTGAATATATTGTTCTACCTATGTGCGGGTTAGGACCCTAACATGTCTACCCCCTTAAAAACAAACTTGTCCTCAAGGCTTGAGATGCGGAAATTGTTGCAGAATGATAGCTGGTTCCCAAGTGGCATTTGTTGGAGTTGTATATTTCTATTGGACTAACACTTCCTTGATGGTTCTCTAACACAGGCATTTCTCACACTGGTCCAAAAGTGCTTGTGGCTATAGCCAAATGGATCCTTCTTCGACTAACTCGGGAAGGTTGGTTTGAATTTGGCACTTAGTTCCAATCACATTCTTTAAGCATGAAACATGAAAAATAGGATGTAGCTTTGAATGACTGGGAAAAGATAACTGATAGGCCACCTGTCCCACACACTTGAGAATGGTATAAGGACCATAAAATTTGGGCACTAGCTTCTGACAATGCTCGGCCTTGAGGGAATTTTTCTTGTAAGGTTGCAGTCGAAGAAACACCTCATACGCTTCTATAAATTGACGTTCAAAGAGACCTTGATCTACTTGTTTCTTCACGTGATTTTGTGCCATGACCAAATTCTCTTTGAGGGTACGGAGAATAGCCTCTTGAGCTGTAAGTGTTTGGTAAACCGCCTGGACCTTCGAGACACTAGGTAAGTATGAGAGAACTGAAGGTGGATTCTTTCCATATACTACTTCAAAAGGAGTCATGCGTGTAGCTATATGGTATGAAGTGTTGTACCACCATTCAACTAGGGGTAACCATTAAGCCCACTAATTTTTCTTTTCTGAGGCAAACCACCTCAAATATGTTTCCAAAAACTTGTTGACAACTTCCGTTTGACCATCAGGCTGGGGATGATAAGTTGTGCTGAGGTGCAATTGGGTGCCTTGTAGCTTGAACAATTCTTGCCAAAAATTGCTTGTTAAAGTTGGGTCACAATAAAAAACAATAGAGTGTGGCATGCCATGAAGCTTGAAGACCTGATCCATGAAAATTTGAGCCACTGTGGACGATGTAAATGGGTTTTGAAGAGCGCGGAAATGAGCATACTTGGAAAGGTGATCAACAACCACCATGATGACTAATTTATTTCCCAATTTGGGTAAGCCTGTAATAAAATCCAAAGAGATGTCCCTCCAAATAGGAAGTGGAATCGGAAGCAATTGTAGTGTGCCCAGAGATTTGACTGTTTCTCCCTTGTTGCGTTGACACACATCACATTCAATGAAAAAATTATGAATGTCGTGTTTCATACCATCCCAAAAAAAGAATGTTTGACCTTGTCATAGGTTTTGGTGAACCCAGAGTGCCCTGCTGTGGGTATAGCATGAAGCTCAGAAAGTACTGTGGATTTAAGATTTGATTGTTTACTTAAATACAAATGGACTTTGTATCGAATTTCATCATGGAGCCAAGAGTACCATGGGGAAGCTAGAGAATTCGACTACAATTGTTGGATCAGATGTGAACTTTTGGGATCTTGTAGCCATTCCTGGCGAATGGCTTAGAGCCAATATGGGACAATGAAGGAAATAGAAAAAAAGGATCCTTCATCTTCATATTTTTGGGAAAGTGCATCCTCAACCACATTGTCTTTTCCTTTCTTGTAAATGATCTCATAATCATATCCAAAGAGCTTAGTCACCCATTGTTGTTGCTCTAGGGAGGAAATACGTTGTTCCATAAAATACTTGAGGCTTTGATGGTCTGTCTTAATTTGGAAGCGGCGCCCCAATAGATAAGGGCGCCACAGATCAACGACATGCAGAATAGCCAACATTTTCTTTTCATAGATTGATTTGCCTAGGTTTATTTCAGATAGTTGCTTGCTGGTAAAGTCCAAAGGCCGACCCTCTTGCATAAGGACAACACCAATTCCTTTCCCTAAAGCATCACATTCAAAGACAAAGGTCTTTGTGAAATCAGGAAGGACCAGGACTGGAGTAGTGCACATGGCCATATTCAAGGTTTGAAAATATTGAGCAGTGACTGGAGTCCAAGTGAAAGAGTTATTTTTTAGGAGAGCAGTGAGAGGTGCTGCAATCTTTCCATAATTCTTAATAAACTTGCGATAATAACTTGTTAAGCCCATAAATCCACACAATCTTTTGAGAGTCTTTGGGTGAGGCTAGTGTTGTATATCTTCAATATTTTTTGGATCCACCTTAACGTCGTCCTTTCCAACCAGATGACCCAAGTACTCTACTTCTAAGGCGCCAAAAGCACATTTAGACTGTTTCAAGAAAAGTTGGTGCTGAGAGAGTAGATGGAGAACTCGATCCACATGAGCAAGATGGTTTGTCTAGGTTTTTCTATAGATGAGGATATCATCAAAGAAAACTAAGACAAAATTATGAAGAAAAGGACGAAAGGCATGATTCATGAGGCTTTGGAAGGTGGAGGGGGAATTACACAAACCAAAGGGCATGACCAAAAACTCATAGTGGCCCTCATGATTTCTAAAGTTAGTCTTGGGAGTGTCTGCCTCTTTCATACATATCTGGTGGTAGCTTGAATGAAGATCAAGTTTAGTAAAGAATTGGGTGCCACTCAATTCATCCAAGAGATCATCAATGACAGGAATGGGAAATTTGTCTTTAATTGTAAGTTTGTTGAGGGCACATAAGTCAAGACACATTCTCCAAGAACCTTATTTATTTAGGACCATGACCACAAGAGAAGAGTAGGGGCTCGTACTAGGGAAAATAATGTCTGCATTAAGGAGTTCCTGAACCATTTTCTCAATTTCATTTTTTGGGAGGAAGGCTTTTGGGTACAAGGGGGAGGGAATGATTATGAACACCATGGGAAGAAGGGAGTCCCTAGGGAGTGGAAAAGATCACTTGATGTTTAGAAAGGATGGCTTGGAGGTCTTGCGGCACCGAGGGTGTCTCTGTTGCTTGTATGGCATGGAGTTGGGAAATAACACTAGAATGACCTTTTTTTATCATCTTTTCCATGTGATGGAAACTAATGATCTCAGGTGAACCGACATTGATGCTTTGCAACTTATATTGGTGGCCCTCCGGGTTGAATTGCATGGTTAATTCCTTAAAATCCATGAGAACCGGACCCAAAATCCTTAGCCAGTATGCACCCAACACAATGTCACAACCACCCATGTCGATAGCAAACATATGAGATTTCAGGTGGTAGTCACCAATTTGGAGACACACATTTTCACAACGCCCTCCACATTTCATGGAGCCACCATTGGAAATCATTATTTGGAAATTATTGACGGCATGGATGTAGCAATGAGTTTATTGGGCAATGTGATGATGAATAAAATTATGGGTGCTTCCACTATCAACCAAAATGATGACCTTCCGATGCATGATGTAACCGATTATCTTGAGGGTTTGGGGAGCGAAGAAGCTAGTGAGAGCATTGAGGGAAATAACCGGTTATACTTCAGGAGGGTCTGAGGCAGGGGTTATGTTAGGGGTTTCAAGTGACTCAGACACAAGGGGGGTTTCAACATCCTCTTCCAAAATATCCTCGAAGATGGCCATAAAAAGATTTTGTTCCTTACACTTGTGGCCTGGGAAATTTTTTTCATCACAATTATAACAAAGGCCTTTGAGTTGGCGTTCAACCATTTCAGCCCTGGTCAATTTTTGGATCTTTAGTGGAGCAGAGGGAGTAGTGGGATTTACTGGTTTAGTGCGAGGGATAAAGGAAGGTTTCCAATTTTGAGAATATACAACTTGTTGTGCTTCTTTATCTCTTTTAGTAGCCTCCACCCAACTCCGAGGCGAAGCCATGAGGACATGGGCCCGAATCTCATCCTTGAGGCCACTAATAAAACACTCTCAGAAAAAGGCATCAGACATGCCCTCTATCCGAAAAGGCAGACGCTCAAAGGAAGCTATAAAGTCTTCCATTGTTCCTAATTGTTTAAACTTTGTCAAACAACCCAAATGGTTGGTGTCAGTGTCAAAGCATTCATAAAGCTCTGCCACAAAGTGTGTCCAAGCAATATACCCTTGATGGAAGTTTTTCTCCATTTCCACCATTGCCAACATTCTTGATTTAGATGGAGAACACCATACTGGAGTTTGGCCAAGTCATCTGTAATGTTGTATAAAGAGAAATAATGTTTCGTTTGGGTTACCCAACCAGTGGGGTCCGAGCCATCAAATTTGGTCACATCCACTCGTGGAAGACATAGGTCGCGTTGAAAGTGATGGTGCTGAAAGTTATGGGAATGAGAGGAATGTTCAGCTTTAGTATGTGGAGGTGAGTCAGAGGAAGGGTTATCTATAGGGATATGCATCTTGGTGCAGAGTGCTGAAACGACAGATTCAAGTTGGATGGTCAGGTCTTGTTTGATTTCCTCCATTGAGGCCTGCATGGTTATATTGATGACATAAACATTGGCACTGATTTGTTTCACTTCTTGTTTGGTCTCGGTGAGACTAGATTGCAAGTTATTGAAGCGATCTTCCAAGTCTTGGCTATGGGTATGGGCCATGAGGACGAGGGAACCAAAAAGGGGCAAGTGGGGTCAATTTTTTTTCCAAAAAATGATATGTATGAATGTGATAAGGGAGAAGAGATGAATCCAATGGAATAGGTCTCCAATAATGGTGAAAAATTTCTAGACTTTTTTTTTTTTTTTACACCTGCGGAGTTATACTCCGGTCTGAAGAATACTGCAGTGATGAAATGCCCAAATGCTTAACTAGGAAGAAATGTGTAGTGCTTTGGAAAACCGAACATAGTTGTTCAGAAATAGATATTGTTTGTTTTAATTTGTTTATGTTTCTTCTCCCAAGGGTTAGGTATTCAAGGGTTCTACAAAAAAGGGTTTTCCCTGTGCTATTGCTCTTTGATATATGTGTGGGTTCCAACAGTAGTACGCGACCCAATATCTCAGGACACTAACTAAGGAGGCTAGACCATGCCCTTAGTCGTATTACTCGACTACCCATGTACTAGAGAGTATCTTCCCGAGTGCTTTTCTCGATGGCACTATAGTAGTCAGGTGGTCGATTGGTTTAACTAAAGAGGGCTTCAAGTAGTCTAGGCCGATCTGTACATAGGCGTTGTCTGATGCACTACCACTTGAAGGGGTACCAACATGGGTTACAAGCGTGGCCAACATATTTGCGCTTAAGTACCACTTGTATTTCCTGCATGTATGAATCCCTCAACCACAAGTTTATGCGCTTAATGACAGATCTCTGTGGCTTAAAGATGTTGGAATACGTCTCTACCCTGGAAAAAAATTTAACCACAATTTCTGTCGAGGAAAGTGCTTTGATACCACTTGTAATATACCAGATATAAAAAGTATGCAGAACATAAATAAAATGACAGAAATGGAAGAATAACAACAATATAACCAGAAAAATAACCACAATAACACTGAAATGATATAAGAATAACAACAAAAATAACACTTTTATTTTGAGAGCAATGTTCATGGGCCTCTTCGAGGGGGCAACCTCTAGTCGAGCAGAGCTCTATCACAATAATATCCAAGCTAGGGTTCTCATACCCTCGACTCCTATTTAAACTAAGTATGTCTATCAAAAGAAGCATCTAGAGGAAGATCCTTCTAGAAGCGGAAGCTTCTATTAGGTCTTCTTACATTCAACTTATTCTATTTTATTGCAAGGCCTTATTAATATTGACTTTTATTACATCTGAATATGTTGTTCTACCTATGTGTGGGTTAGGACCCTAACAAACTTTGCTCCCAGTAAGTTTCCCACCAATGTTTGACATGAGGGAGATCTTTAAGGAGTGCGAAGGTGATATATTCTTTGCCAAAAAAATTGTGAACAAAGAAATAACCTTCTAGCATATTTAACCATTTGTCTAGGGCTTCTACATCTATCTATCCTTTAAATACAAGAATATCAAAACTAAATTGTACCTTGAAAGGCGAGGTGCTTCCAAAATGGCCGCTTGATGAAGATGCACCTATTGCTATCGGCGGGTGTTGAAGGATGTGTGAAAAATTATCCATCATTTTGTCCTTCTGTCACATGAGAGCTTGCTCAAGAAACATACTGATAGGATCGTTTTCTCCATCATTTTTATTTTCTTCCACAATTGAGGGTTTCTTGGGTGTGTGAGAGCGATTTTCCTCAAGAGAGACAAGATCGATACCCAAATTGCTATACCGGGACCTCGTCGGGGACATGCACTGAAAAATGATCAAGAGAAGCCTGCTCTGATACCACTGATCCAGATTATTTTCGGCACGAAATGAGAGCAGAGATATAACATAGAAATATACAGAGATATTGAAAGAGCAACAATAATATAAAAAAGATATATCGGAAATATAACCAGAGGCAAAGATATATAGTAATACATGATTTCTATTAATGAAATAAATGTATAGAGATTGTAAAAATACAAAGTGAAAGACTCATTAGAATGGTGGTAGCTTATCTCTGAGAAGAGATGTGACCACTACTCGCATTCGCAAGAAGACGATTACAATGAGGCTTTGAAGGCCTTTTTACAATAAATTGGAATGACAAAAAACCTATACATCCAAAAACCTAACCCTAGGAGATGAAGCGCCAAAAGTCATGTGGGCCCCGTTTGGGTAAGTTAGTACATCAACTTCCTGGGGGCATAACTTTTGCATATGATATTTGTTTTAGGCGTATGATAGCTTGTTGGAAAGGTATCGTCGAGGAGATTCATTTTGGGGGATCAATTATTCCTTTGGATATCATCGAGAATATCGATCCTGAAAAACCTTCATTTAGGTCCTCAAAATATCCCTAGAAGTTAAAAACTGCTAAAAATAGTAAATTGCCAAAATTGCCAGAAAACTGTTTTGAGCCAGTTGGAAAAGGTGGGTGGCCACTGATATCCACTTGGATCAGTTTGTCCATAGAAAAACTTGTTTTCCAACCTAATTTTTACTTGGAAACGAAACTTAGAAACGTTTGTGTGAAGATTCCCTTGTTACAATAAATAAAAGATGTGCCTATTTATGTAAAAAACATAAGGGAACTATGTATTAAGAAACTCTAAAGAAAAAGGAAATACCCCCCTACAATTCAAGTTATAGGCCAATTAGATGAATTAATGTCTGGAAAAATTATAATAGAGAAGTATGTTGATCTCGGAAACCATGTAGTCATTGTTTTCATCAACAATGTTCCCATAGTAAACACCCTAATTGACCTGGGGGTAGAAATAAATGTTATTACATTATAACCATGGAAATTATACAATTGGATGGCCTCCAAACCACACCCATAATTCTTGAACTAGATGATAGGTATTGAATTAATCATATCGGTGTTTTATATGATGTTATTGTCACTATGTACTCATGGGAATACCCCATGGACTTCTTCATTATTCATCCCAAGACTACCATGGATGGTCACCACTTGATCCTTGGGAGACCTTAGTTGGATATAGTTTATGCCTTCATCGTTTTTAGATCCAGAGAAGTAATCATATCAAATGGAGCATCCATGAACACAATTATCATGTATCCACCTACCAAACCTGTAGTATAAGACTCCTTGTGGGTAGAATATCCTTACAAATATGATGAAACCACACAACCCCTTTTGACCATTGAATAATCTAGGGGGTTGAAAGAACAAACTAAAGATAATTTGCTAAATCAATTTCTCTCTACCATAGATGATATACCATATCCTGAATCATTCTCTCCATGTGATCTTATCTTTAATAATGTTTTTTAGGAAAAATTTGATTTGGCAAGCTCATCATCCCTTCCTATTTCATTCATTAAATAAAGTTCATATCCTTATAGTATTCATGTTGAGATAAACCCAGGTAAAATTTTAAACATTAATTCTCAACTGGACCAAAATCAAAAGGAACAATTAATTCAAGTTTTACAAGAACATTCTGGTGCATTTGCATGGGATTACAAAGACATGCATGTAATTCCCCCTGATACCTGCATACACCATTATCTATACACAGGATAATGTTAAACCTATTAGGAAACCACAACCCCACATGAAAAACACTCTAAAATATATCTTGAAAAAAGAACTCCAAAAATGATTGAGTGCCAACTTTATAATACCCAATCTCTTATAGCAAGTGGGTTTCACCACTTGTGATCATGCCCAAGGAAAATGGTAAATGGATAATATGTGTTTATTTTCGGGAACTTAATAAGGAAACCTTAAGAGATTATTTCCCACTACCATTTATTTGATTGATGAATGTGTAGAAATTTATATGTATTACTTCTTTGTCTATGGTGATACTTTTAAATAAGCACTTGATAATCTTGAAAGATCCTTGATTAGATGTCGGGAAGCCTGCCTTGCTTTAAGAAATGAAAAATGTAGAATGTTATACAAAGAAGACATTGTTTGTGGTGATCACATTTATAGTCTAGGTATCAAAGTAGACTCGACCAAAATTAAAGTCATCATGGATCTTCCAGCACCACGATCACAAAAAGAGGTAAGACATTTTTTTGGTCATGCTAATTATTATAGGAGATTTATTGAAAATTATACAAATATTGTAACACCAATGTTCAAATTTCTTTTTAAGGATATTGATTTTGTATGGGACCCATAATGTCAAAATTCCTTCGAGGACTTAAAGGAAAAAATCTCCACAACACCAATACTTAGGGGACCAAACTGGTCCCTTCCTTTTCACATTAGTATAGATGCTTCAGACACAACCCTTGAAGTTGTTTTAGGGAAATCAATAGATCAACTATCCAATGCCATCTATTTCATAAGCGAAAACCTGACACTAGCCAAGCTCAATTACACTGTCACCAAAAAGAAATTCCTAACTATTGTGTATGTCATAAACAAATTCAGACACTACAAAACAGGTTACGAAGTCTTTGTTCACACAAACCACTATACCATTAAATTCTTAATGAATAAACCAATCACGAATGGTAGAATTAATAGATGGTTTTTATTATTGCAAGAGTTTAACATCACTATAGTAGATAGGTCTGGGAAGGAAAATCTTGTTGCACATTTCCTCTCCAAGATCCTTAATGAAAGTGAAAATGGTCTTGTAGATGATATTTTTACTGATGAACATATATTTGTTATTTCTACTAACTCCCCATGGTTCACGTATATAGAAAATTATTTGGCCATGGGGAAATTGTTGCAACACCTTTCTTCACGGGAAAAGAAGCAAATTGTCAAGCTCAGTGCCAACTACTCATGCATCGGGGGAGATCTCTTTAGCATTGGACTAGACTTAATCATTAGAATATGTGTACATGAAGATGATATTTTCGATATTCTGTGAGCCTGCCATAAAAACCCATGTGGAGGCCACTTTGTTGAAAAAAGGATGGCCTGCAAAGTACTTCATCAAGGATACTATTTTCCAACACTCTTCAAGGATGTTAAAAGATATGTGAAGAGTTGTGACAACTACTAAAGGATGGGGAGACTAGTACAAGCTGATGAAATTACACTACAACCACATATATTAATCAAGCCCTTCAAAATATGGGCTCTGGACTTTATAATACCAATCTCTCATGCTTCCATGCATCAAAAAATAAAATGTATATCATAGTGTGTACGGATTATGTAACCAAATGGGTAGAAGAAAAATATCTTTATCAAGATAATGAAAAATCATTTGTTGATTTTCTTTATGAAGATATTTTTACCCCTTTTGGTGATTGAAGAGAGATTGTGACAGATCAAGGAGTGCAATTCGCGTAAAAAATGATGCAGTCCATTACCCAACAATATCAGATAAAGCATCGCAAATCCTCTCCGTATCACCTGCAGGCTAATAGAAAAGTAGAGACCAACAACAAAGTTCTAGCTCGACCATTTTGACCAAGATCATATAGTTGCATCATAAGGAATGGGAAAACAGACTTTCAGAGGAACTTTGGGCCTACACAAATGCATGGAGAAGCACCAATGGACTCACTCCTTATGAGTTGGTATACAAAAAGTAGGTTCTCATTCCCATTGAATTCCAAATAAGAACCTTCATAAAAACCGTGCAGTTGGGTTTAGAATTTTCATAGGCTCAGAAACAAAGGGTGGTACAACTAAATGAGTTGGATGAAATCTGATAGGATGACATTCAACATACCTTCTTATTCAAGAATAGAAATCTAGGTGGCATGACAAATTAATTAGAAAGAATGTCTTCAAAACCAGTGGCTGGGCCCTCCTCTTCGATTCCATATTCAATAATTTGAAACCACATGTTGGCTGGGACCATATGAGGTTTAAATCATCTTTAATAATGGCTTGGTGAGAGTCAGAACAATACATGAATATCACATCTCCTTTGTGGTGAATGGCCATCGATTAAGATTATACCATAAACCCATGTCCAAGGAAAAGTTTGTTCAAGATATGTTACAACAGTTAGAGATGGAGGTCGTGAATAGGGGTTCTCCCTCCCCCTCTCTAACCTCTACTTGAGTTTTTCTTCCAAATTTATGGGTGTATTTATATGTATATGTAAAAAGAAAAAAAAAAGGAAAAATAATAAAAAAAAATACAAAAAAATACAAAAAACAATAAAAAAAGTAAAGATAAAAATCAGTCTAGTTATGAAAATCAACTTGTTGGAGTATCTAGACATGGACTTGCTTGAAAAACAAGTTGTTGGCAAGAAATCCCATAATAAAATTTGGAATACAATTGTTGACTCTACCTTATGTTATCCCCATTTTGTGAATAACAAAGGAGATTATGTCTCAAGGCCCTCAAGTTGCAGATATGGAGTGTTGAGATACTACATGACAAACAATACCCTTTTGYATAGATTGGAAGCCCACTCASCACCATAGATGGTCACAGGTTTGCAGATGGAAGCCACCACACCAAMTGGCTTCTRGAAGGCAGTGGGCCTTGCTCCATGAGGTACAAGTCAGTATTATGGTGAGCATCATTTCAATATTTAAGCCATTTGATTATGTTGTATCTTAGATTGCTCTAGATTTCATGATATATGCTTGGAMATKATGCCTTTTTCCCTGCTTCACCTTGATGGTTGACATTGTGCCCAATTAAGTGGTCTTATTTGGGAATGAGTTTTCTACTAGGAACTCCCTTAATGAGAGATCATACCTTTCCTGACCATACTTACCACTTTCCATCATTATTCCCCTCCATTTCCTTATCTCTTGGGATTTTAGGGTGTATTGACACAAGAAGGGGTTGTCCCTCATTCTATGGGAAGAAGGGGATAAAAACTCAGGGGGGTTGAGGTTGGTTAAAATATAAAATCCTTGTATAAACCTTCCATATGCTTGGCCCATGGGTCACCCAAGAAAGAAGTGAAACACTTATCTTTGAGTAAACGAGACCCACATATAATAAAGAATGCTTAAAGGGTTAGTTAAAGGATAGGAGGCCTCATCACGAGAAAACCTATCACATCCATGGATAAATACTGGTATGACATTGCAATCATATGGTCACCAAACCAGGTTAATGACTCTCAATTGCATGACTGAGAGAAAGGGAGTCTCCTCACGAGTCAACCTTATCATTTCCACTAGGTGTTTTTGGGTGACATTGCCCTCATTTGGTCACCATGCCAAGGCAGTGAACTTCAACCTCTCCTTATGCTACATTGAAAGAAAATACAAATAAATCTAAAATGAAATTGATGGGCTTTGAAAAAGTGCATTGTGAACGAAGGTACCACAGACCCTCTACAAAGGCACCCATGAATGAGACACTATGACCCCTTGTATGTCATGAGCCTTATTCCCATTGAGTCTTGACCCTAACGACTTTATCCACTTTATATGGCTTAGAGAGGAATCTCTTGGAAACTCTCCTTGATCTAGGGCAATGTCTACCCAATAGGATGCCTCGTCAACCCTCCCATATTCAAGCTTGACAAGTCGCATAGTATCTTTGAGAAATTAATTTTTTGATATATTGATCTTTGATGCACATGCTTAGATAGATTATTTTTTGATTGGATTCACTTATCATGATGTTATGACTTTATATCCTTAGAGGGCATGCTCATTTGTCTTTGTAGGACCTAGTTGGTCGACAATCTTGGGAGAACAAGCCTAGCTTGGGCTGCCATGGGGCTACAAGCCCACAAGTTGGATTCCAAGGACCCGCATGATAGATGAGAAATATAAAATTTGGAAGGCCTTGATTATGACCTGGATGACATATCCCATCCCTCGCTTGTCAAATGATTTTCTCAGGAGGGGAAAAACTTCCCCTTTTTGAGCTTGACGTCATGTTTGGGGGGATACGGCATGGTGGTGAGATGATATGCTTTGGAACTTGGAAGTTTTGAGGGGTTTGAGGATTTGACCAGGAAGGAGTACATTTGGATTCTTGACACGTGTCTTTGGGAAGCCTTACTACCCTCCTACATCACTAACGACCTTCTCCTAGTGCCAAAACGTCCCCTAAAGGGGTGACGTCCATGTAAAATTAGGGTTTATTTGTGCAAAAGTGGAACTTTAAATTAATTGTTTAATATTACTTTGTTAAAGGAGGAAATATTAGGGTTGTTGACCCCTAATATTGTGGTTTACCCCTTAATTTGTGGACAAGTCACCTTGGTGACATTTGTATAAATAAGAGATCATAAGATCTCCTTTTAACATAACTCTCCCTCATTATGAGAAGTATTGGTCTGAAATTTTCGCTACACTTGACTCTATTTATCTCTTGTGCAATTTTTTATGGATATCTTGATGAATGGTTGATGGATGGGTGAGGTTCTATCCTTGGATGGTGTTTTTCTAGTTTTTATGGTGGATTATCTTGGCATCTTTCTTGATTTTGGTATGGTATATTACTATTATGATATCATTGTTTTTCAAGTCAAGGATTGTTGTGCTAGGAGCTAGGTGGGAAGTATAAGGGAATACACCCCCACCATAGTCTTCATCATTGTATGCTTCATATTATTGATTAAAAAACAGTTTGTTAAGAGAGTTATAAGGGCATACATCCTCTTAACTTAAACCCTATCTAGAGAAACCTGCCTCGGGAAGTAAAAGGGCTTACACCCCCAAGGAGATAGATTCTCTACATATTTATTTATTTGAATCCATTAACCCAATAGAAAAGTCACTAGTCATACATTTTTTTCATTGGAGATATAAAATCATTTCCTTAGGAAACACAAATTTCGATCTTTTGAAAGGTTTCTCGCTTGAAGTTGGTTTTCCACATTGAGAAGAGTCTTCCCCTACTAGGGAATCCCATCTCTCCCTCTACTTTAATTGTTGTTACAAAATTTAAACTACAGCCATTAGGTTTGCATAACCCTATCTACTAACACTCTCTTAACTCCTAAACTAACCCTAGACTAGCTCTCTAACTTCACTCACCTAGTCAACTAACTAGGGCGCACCTTTTGAGATAGTTCTTGGCACTTTTCTAGGGTTGATTTTATTGCTGCATGCCATTGAATGATACATCCATAAGGATGGAATTTTCTGCATAAAATACATGTTTTAACAACTTTGTTTATTCAACCTTATAGTGTCATTTTTCAATCATACTTGATTTCCATACCCATTGATAATATTGTTGATTGATATTATGCTTTACATGCTGATTTGAATGTCTTACTTGATGATATAAACTGTCATATATTTCTGCAAATTAGGGACAGTAAGATTAATTTGTTGATCCATACTAACATATATCATTGCAAGTTGGATTTTCCTGTGTCTTGGGAAGGTACAATCATCTGAAAAAGTAATATACCTTTAGGGAAACAATCACTTGACTCACAAGGAATATCTTCCCACCTTTCATTCCACTTAAAATTGACCTCTAGGGGCTTCACTTCCATTTCTATTAGTCTCCATCTCAATCCCCCTAGGGTCACCAAGATCGACTCCCTAGAGTGACCTAGTCACCCTTGAAGCGTGGGACCTACATTGAGGTGACATTGGGTGTTGGATTCCAAATTTGTAACACTTTCTTTTTTGTTGGGTCAGGATTTTCCCAACCTACAACTTGCGCTATAACATTTTGGCACCGTTTCTGGGGAATATTTTGAATCTTCTTCATACCCTAATGACACTTTAGTAAGCTATCCCAAATCCTTTCCCTTAGATTTCCTAGTGACTCCACCCAAGGGACGTTCCATTTCCACCTTGTCGATAAATATTTTCCTAAAAGATTGTTTGGTGACTTTACCATTCCACCAAAGAAATGTGCAACCAACAAACCCTATAGGGGTTGTAAAGAATCATCCAAAGGGCCTATTCCCCCTAAATTCCTGGTCCCTCATAATTCCTCTTCTACCTCTCATATCCCTCCATCCTCATCTGCTATTTCAATACCTCTACCTTCACCCATACCCACCTCACCAAGCATTACTTGGAGCCTGAAAAACAAAGAGGCACACAAACCTTTGGACATAACAAAGATCCCCATATCCCCTCATAAACTCCCAATGGACTTCAAATAATGGCTACCCGTATTTTTAGGGGAGGACCTTACTGAACTGGAATATCACTTGTATCTTTTCCTGCGTGGTTTAGAATCATGTTACCAACATGAGGATATCCTGATGAAACTTTTCTCTTACACTTTTTTTGGGAAGGCCAAGTATTGGTTTGATAACATCTCCCCAGGAACAATAATAAATTGGGATTTCTTTCAGGAACTTTTCACCAAAATATTCAAGAAAAAGAGAGATTACCAATCCTTATGTAATCAACTCCAAAACTGTAAAACAAAATTAGGGGAAGATATAATGGATTTAAATGATAGGTTTAACACCCTTGTAAGATTTTTTCCCTAGGAGTTGAAACCTCCCAAAGCTACCATTCTCAAGAGATATATATCAACTATGAAAAATCTGTATGGGGCCCTGATTAGGGAATGCCCTACCATTTTTTTTGAAGCTCAGGAGAGAGCATGTGAAATATAAGAAAAATTAGCCACCTCTCTCATACAAGAAGAAGAGAACCCCAAGAAGGCTCTTCAGATTAATTATATTGTTGAATTCGTTTCACCAGAAATTCTCTTAGATGTCATAATTTACCTACAAGAGGAATGAGAGAAAGCAACTGAAATGGAAACTTGTATCATGGTCAACCTTTTAGAAGAAGAGAGAGAGAAAACATTATAAAAAACACCTCTCCCACCAAATGAGATCTTGGAATTAGAAAAGAAG
>ML779476.1:655954-671598 GCA_009831015.1 Picea engelmannii | reverse complement strand
CTTTACGCTTTCCTGGTAAAACTTCTGTGTTGTGTGTTATTGATATTTCACTTTGTGCATTGTGGTTGTGATCATGGTTTAATTGCTTCTGCAATAATAATAGTAGAAGCGATTATGTATTTAACAAGTGGCAGAAATTGTTAGATCAGGAGAATCGCAGGAATACATAAATTTGTATCAGAATTTCTACATAAAAAGATATGGTTGATGAATTCTATTAGAGGGATTTGATAATGGATTCTCTTAGAGAGAGAGGGAGAGTTTTTCATGGTGTTAATCTTGCTTCAGGATTCTCTCAGGATGAGGAAGTTGACCTAGTTCAGTTTGGTTTAATGGCCAGATGATTTGAGGTGCATGAGAGGGATTCTCATGCTGATGGGTTTTTTATGGTCTTTCATGGATTTTTTCCTTTACCACGAGCTTTGTATTCTAGGATTGAGGAGTTGACTTGTGTCATTTTCTATTTTTGTGACCTTGATAGTTGTGATCCACTTTCATTAATATTTTATGGAGATGCGATCTTATCTATAATATGTCTTGAAGAACTCATGATGTGGTGAATTTTGATTTTGGTTCATGATGTTGACATGGATTGTGATGGATTTTGGTAGTTTTCTTTTGTTCCAAGGCTACATTTCTTCATATTCATAAATAGTAATTATTCTTTGGATTGATATGTTGTGATATCTGAGAATTTTTAGGCACTAGGTGACTATTGTCCTATGTTTCTTTATTAAATAACTTAAATCTTTAATTTCTTCACTAATAGAGTTAAAATTTTGAACATGCAACAATCACACATATATCTGGAAAATATAAATAGTGGAAGAAAAACAAATTTTCATGTACACAATAATTTATGTCCTTCAATTCATATTACAAATAATGATCAAAACTTACAAGAACACTGCAAAATAAAGGTTTTTAGATTTCTAAATGACAAAACTACAAAACATATATGATAAGGTTGTTGAACTAATGCCTCTATATGATTGTACAACCTTCCTATATTATTGTACATATCTGTATGGAACTATCTAGATGATTGTACAAAATCACTATTGCACCTATGTTCTTCAACCTGTAGTTGTTGTAGATTGATCCTCTCAATGTTGCACTACTTTCTCTCTTCCTATACCTCTTTGCTCACCTTCCAACGAAATTGTATTCATGAAAAATGAATGTGTCTTTACCCTCTACCTTGACTTGCCTTTATACTTTAGATGAAACCCTAATCTACCAAAACTCTAATATCTCGGTGAGATCAACGATTGAGATTATTTTAAATCACTAATGCATGAAAAATTCACTTTACTAGACTCAAAAACTAATTAGAAAACTTTCACTTTATAAATAAAGTGAATTACAAAATAGATTTGACTTGGACAACTTCATGAAAGTTTGACACAAAACCTGCGTGGAAGTTCATGTTCAAGCTACAAACATCAACATTTCCTCTTAGCAAGGAATGAATTATGCACCAATCCAATTTTGTCTCTAAATGCTTCAAACTTTCCTTTTTCTAAGGGCTTGGTCATAATATATGCAACTTGTGATCTATGGGTACCTATGCAACCTTGAAGAAAGTTCGATAGTGAATTCCGATAGCACAAAGGTTTGGGTAATGGACCCAAGTTTGTTTGATGTATAATGAAATGAGTTTTGATATATTTTCAGGTAATACTATTCTATATGGATAGTACATGTCATGCCATTTCTGGTGGTATGTGGAACGTCACATAACTCCTCACAGTTTGAGAGTTATGGCCTTACGAAGTTGAAGGACCCTTATATGATTGGATTGAAACCCCAAAAGGTCAAAGAAGTCAAATTTCTTGCAAAGAAGAAATGATTTAAATAATAAAGTGAAGTGAMAAAGTCAAAGAGGATTATTTAAATAATAAAGTGAAGTGACAAAGTCAAAGACGATTATTTAAATAATAAAGTGAAGTGACAAAATCAAAGAGGATTATTTAAATAATAAAGTGAAGTGACAAAGTCAAGAAGGATTATTTAAATAATAAAGTAAATGGAGAACTTTCTAATTATGGAAAGTGGTTATAAGAAGTTTAACCCTAAAATGAGGAAAATGGGTTAAGTGGTCAAGTGGCTATTGGATGCATGGACAAGTGGAAATTTGGGCAAAGTTGGACATAGGAGACTATGTGGACAAACTGGCCTAGAAGATGCTTCTACGGAGGCTACTTGAAGAGCATAAATAAGAGGCAACGCTCTTTCATTTCAATCACACTTGAGCATATTTAATATCTACAGGTGACTAAGGTAACCAAAGGATATCTAAGCCTAATTTCAGAGGGAAGGTGAAGTAAATAAGGCCGAAATTCAAGGGAGGATAAATTCTTTTGATGATGCTTTCTAAGGTATGTTATTTACATGTCATCTCACCATTTTCCCAATAATTTTTTTATAGAATGATTTAGACTGTGAAATTGGGAGACCATTAAGAAAAAATATCCAAGTAGTTTTCTTACGAATTTCATCTTGTGGGTCATTGTATTTTTGGAGTTACATTACATGGAAAATAGAGTTTGTGGCTAGTCCTGAAACTAGTCTAAAACATGTGTTTTGGGTAAAAATGTCATAACTTATTCATAACAGATCCAAATTCAGTAAGACCAAATGTGTTGGTTAGAGTACATTCTATAGTATTATTTGTATAATTGTTAGATCCATACAACAAATATTCTGTGCAGGGTACGCTCTACAAGTTCGCTCTCTAGAATAAGCCATAATTCAACAAGGTATGTCTTTTTTTCTATAACTCCTTTTTTGAGAGGTTCCAAGTAGTGACACCTGGAGGAATTGAACAAAACACATTGAAGAACATTGTGTACTATTTTCATATCTTTATTCATTACAGGTACATACTTATGATTATTTCAAGTTAGGGTTGTTGACTAATCCAAAACTAGTCATGTGAGACTAAAGTAAAGTTTGATGAAAATGCTAGTCTCTTGTTGTTAAAGTCAAGGAAGGTTTGCAGGTTGAGGTACAGGTTGGTGCATGGTTGATGCACTTTTTTATGGTACAATTTGATTCCAGGTTTTTTGGTACAAGTTGGTGCATGGTTGATGCACTTGTTTATGGTATAGGTTGATTACAGGTTGAGATATAGCTTGATGCATGGTTGATACATGGTTCAGGTTATTGGTACAAGTTGTTTGGTGCAGGTTTATTGGTACAGTTTTACAATAATATATCTCACAGTGATAGTGTGACAGTGGTTCTATCATTATACTTATACTCAGGGTGGTTGGATGGGGCAAATACAAGTAGTTGTAGCCACCTTTCGGTTGTATCCAGAGAACATAGGGGGTTGTAGCCTCCTTCTAGTTGTAGCCAGAGAATTGGGGAGTTGGAGCTTCCCTCGAGTTGTAGCCTGAGAAACTAGGGGGTTGGAGCCTCCTTCCAGTTACAGCTGGAAAAMAAAGGAAGTTGGTGCTTCCAATGAATGCAATTCTTCAAAACATATAAGAAAAATCATTTCGTGGTTTTCTCCCACTTTGGGTTTCCACGTAAAAAAACGAGTGTACTGTGTATGTGTATGATTGTTCATTTTTTCATTGTTTATTTACTCTGCAAATATTGGATGATAATGCTACATTGATATAACACTTGCATTATATGGTTAAAAAGGATTAGATTGCTCTATTACTGATTCACCCCCCCTCTCAGTAATCCAACAATTGGTATCAGAGCAGGTTCCTTCAAAAATCAGTTTAACCACTGAAAGATAGATCATGGAGAGAAACAACATGTATAAAAATGGAATACCACAGTTTGATGGACATAAGTATGCCTTTTGGAGCATAAGGATGAAGACATATATACAAGAACATGGATTTGAAATTTGGAAATCAATTGTAGATGGATACACAACACCAATAGTTCCGCCGAAAAATGACAAAGCTATGAAACTCGGTCAGAATAATGCCAAATCCACAAATGCACTTCTGAATGGTCTTGGAGAATCGATATTCACCAAAGTTGCACATTGTAAATACTTTAAAGAGATTTTGGGAAAAAATTCAAAATATTTATGAAGGAGATTCAAAAGTCAAATCAACAAAGATTCAAACTTACAAAGGTCAATTCGAACAACTAAATATGAAGGAAGATGAGAACATTGCATCTTACTTTTTATGAGTCGATGAAACAATAAATGCAATATTGGGATTGGGAGAATAAATCAAAGAATTTGTAATTGTTCAAAAGGTACTAAGATATCTTCCTATGAGATTTGACCCTAAGACATCAACACTAGAAGAACAACCAGCAAACACAATAAATGAATATTGTTCAAGAATCCAATGATATCATTTTCAAGCTAAGCTTCAAGGGTATGCCCACGTCCACCTTTATATAAGTTGAATTCGTTTCACTTCGGAATTGAGTAAGAAAGTACCTATTGTTCGATAAAGAATGACGGTTGGTTTCGATGACACTCGAGAGCTGATATGCATGAAGTTCTCTAAAAGTATGATTTGCTGAAGCAAAGTATGATTCCCATAAATATATAAGAGGGATCCAGATCCACGAACTCAACCATGATAATGATTGCATAAAATATCTTGAAATTATTTACATTTCCAAACCCCTATTCATTTTTCATAAGATCTTACTATGTCCCACCCTCGAGGAAACCCCCTTACATCTGACCACCTACCAACCTCAAGAGATTCCCCCTAGACGGATCGATGAGGAGAAATATCAATAGGAAGGGGTGGGAGGGCCCAACAAGGGAAGGGATTTGAGGGAGGAGTTAACCAACCAACCATAACCATATTTAGGAAAATACATTCATTCATTGAGATAGAAAGTGAGCACCCCACCATATATATTTGATTGATATAGGAAAAAAGGCATAAAGTCTTCTTCCACCAAGAGCATCTTTATCCATGTCGTAATTTCTTTCACTAATCAACCATGAGATCCCTTCTTAAATTTTTATTCCACATGCCAAAAAGATTGGTTCAACTCGACATCAAACTATACATTGTAGGCCTCAATAGTCCCTTTTACCCCAAAATCAATGGATCTGGTGACTTTGTGGTAAAATCACTATAACGCAACCAGATTCTAAAGTGTACATTGTACCTCTTTCCTCCTTCCCCAGGTTGGTTGCATATTCTCACCTACTCTCTTTAACCACTCGAACAATACCACTGGGAACTCTACCCAATAAGTGCATTTCCCCTACTATAGGGATGACCTTGATCCAAAATATGAACCATAGAAAACAATACCCAGTAGATCAATCACGATAATACCAGTTACAGTACCTATCAACCAAAGAGGGATCCTTCTAGTGGTATCAACCATTTATCTTACTCCCTTTCACATTTTCTTAAGTGGTCATGCTCGAGACATAAACATTCATAGCATAGATAATTATTAGTATTGGATCTCTTTGAAGAGCATATCTGAACTCAATAAGCATGGAAAAAGTACATGGAATCTTCATAGCATATGAAATGAGAACTAAACAGGAAAATATAGATATACAAGAAGCATCCTTCAAAGAATCCAAAAGTTCAAGAAAAAGGAAAAGAAAAAGGAAAAAAGAAAATAGAAGCAATAGTCATGTCTTGGAATATGATGAAGAAGTGGTCAAATTTGTCAGAAGATTGAACAAGGGAACCAACGATAGGTATAGAGGTAATCTTCCTTTGATTTGTTTTAATTGTGATGGTATTGGTCATTTTGATAACAAATGTCCTCATAATAAAAAGAGAAATGATGAAGGTTACTCAAATAGAAAACAAACATATAAAGACAAAAGACCACAAAGAAAGTTTTCAAGAAAAGCTTATGCACAAAAGAAGACATCTCATCATCAAATGAAGATGATGTCAGTGACAGTGAGACATAAAGAGTTCTATTCATGGCAGTAGAAGGCTTTGATAAAGAATATTTCGAAGAATAATATGAAGATGATGAAGAAGAATATGAAGAGGTAGAAGTTGACTACCGAGAAGAATTGTTGTGTGCCATAGAAGTTATCAGAAGAGAAAAAGAAGAAAAACAATAAACTATAAGAGAAACTAGACAAGAAAGAAGACACTTAGGAACTAGAACAAATGATCACAAATTTGAAGGTTCAAATTGAAGAATATAAAAGAATTGAAGAAGCACTCAAAGAACAGCTAGAAGGAAGAGACATGATCATTGGAAATTCAGAAGAAAAATTTGTCACATTAAGAAAGGCTCTTCAAAAGAAAAATACAAAGAACAACTCAAAATTCTTGAATGACATTATCAGTAGTCAAAAACCTCATCATGACAAGTTCATACTTGGATACAATCAGATAGAAAATGGATCAAGCTCCAAAACAATAGAACACAAAACATATCCAAAAATGTATGCAGAAATAATAAAAGGGGATAGGAAGGTCTATAAATAAAATTACAAGGACACTCCTCCACTGAGAAGATTCAGATTTCAGAATCAAAGACCGATAGAAATAGATAGGCCTCAGGAACAAGAAGGATTCATAAGAGTACCTCATTTCATAATATCTTCAACTCCCGGGTATCAAACTATATTTTTTTGTTTGTGTTATGCATGTAATAATTTTGGACATAAAGATGTGAATTACAGAGCTAGCAATAGGAACATAAATAACTTTGAAAGTCATACACAAAAGGGTTATCCAAGAAGGCCTAGTGAAACACATAGAACAAGTTACAATAGGTTTGAATCTTTGAGCACTAAAGTGGAATGCTACAAATGTAACAACTTTGGACACATGGCCAAAGATTGCAGAATGATAGTCCCTCCTAGAGAACCACAACAAAACAACAACAGTCACAGACAAGAACCTTAGAAAAGAACATGGATAAGAAAGCAGAATCAATATAGCAATGAAGAATGCACACTCGCTCTACAAGCTAAGCAGAAGAAACATGGTTGGTATGTTGACAATGGCTGTTAAAAATACATGACAGGTGATAGAGACAAGTTTCTTACATTAAGAAAGGAAAGAGATGGATCAGTCTCCTTTGGAAATGATGATTTAGCTAAAATCATTGGAAAATGCATAGTCAGAATTGGGAACAAGAATACCAAGGTAGAAAATGTTCTACTAGTAGAATATATGAAACATAATCTTCCAAGTGTGAGTCAATTGTGTGACCAAGTTCATAAAGTTACTTTTGATTCACAAAAGTGCGAGATAAGAAAAGATGGTTCAAGAAAATTTATTGCACAACTGCAAGAACTTCAAGCAACATATATGTATTGAGTGAAATTGGAAATGAAAAGTGTTGCCTAGGAAAGGAAGATGAAAGTTGGATATGGCACAAAAGAATGGGTCACATACATTTTTATAACCACGTCAAAGTCAACAAAAGGGAAGTAGTTAGAGAAATGCCCTAGATCACAAAACCAACTAACACTTTATGCAAGCACTGTCAACAAGGAAAGAAAACAAAGACCAGGTTTAAATCAAAAGAATATTCAACGACAAGACCATTAGAAATTGTGCATACTAATCTAGTTGGAAAAACCACAACAAAGGGTTTAAAAGGTGATAAATACTTTATGTGATTAGTTGATTATTATAGAAGAATGACTACAGTTCACTTTCTTAGGAATAAGTCAGAAGATTTTGAAAAATTCAAGGTCTACAAGGAAATGGTTGAAAATGAAATGGATTCAAAAATAAAATTCTTGAGATCTGATAATGGAGGAGAGTTCACTTCAAAGGAATTTATAGACTATTGCAACAAGCATGGAATAAAAAGGAAATTTTTCATTTCTAGGACACCTCAAGAGAATGGAGTTGTTGAAAGAAAGAACATGATAGTACAGGAAATGGCTTGAACAATGCTAATGGATTCCAAATTGACAGATATATTTTGGACACATGAAGTGCATACAACAATTCACATTCAAAACAGAGTAATGCTCAGAAACAACACTGACAAAACTCCCTACGAGATATGGAAAGGAAGACCAACAAATGTGAAGAACTTATGATTTTTTGGAAGCAAATGCTACATCAAAAGAGAAGATGGAAGAATGGGAAATTTTTACTCTTGTGTGGACAAAGGAGTACTTGTTGGTTACTCAAGTACAAGGAAATAATATAAGTGTTACAACCTGAGATTGAACAAAGTTGTGGAAAGCATCAACATAACAATTGATGAAATAGGTAGACAAGAATTAAAGGAAGAAGAAAATGAATCAATGGAACAACTTTACGAAGAAGAAGCATAAGATTAAAAATAAGTAGAAGGGGAAGATGAAGAGGATCTGACAGAAGTACCAGAGAAATTTCAACAAGTTCCTCCAAATATACCTAACTGTCGAGTACAAAAAAATTATCCTTTAGATTATATTATCGGAAACAAAGATGCAGGAATTGAGACTATAAGAAGAATCAGTTCACTAGAACAAATGCACCTAGCAATCTCATCTATGATTGAATCAATATGTTTTGAAGAGGCCAACAAGGATGAATTTTTGGAATAAGGCCATAGATGAAGAATTGGATCAAATAGAGAAAAATGACACTTGGGAATTGGTTCCAAGACTAAATGATAAAAATGTGATCAACACAAAGTGGGTATATAGGAATAAATTGAATGAAGATGGACAGGTTACAAGGAATAAATCTAGATTGGTATGTAAAGTGTTAACACCAGAATTTGCAACCTATTTCATAGGAATCAACCATAATTGAGGTTTACCCTCAGAAGCATTATTGTATAAATCATGTGGCATTCTTCCCATGATTTTCAAAGGAAAAATGAAATGTTTGGGGTCTGAAAAGCTCCAACATCCTTCACTTCCTTCCACGTGATCATCACTCACTCATCATGCCATGCAAGTTTGCACTAATAATTTCACTTCATGTCACCCCTGTGCATACGCTATCGACCTCCTCCACTTCCTTCCATGTGACCATCGCTCACTCGTTGTGCCATGCAAGTTTGTGCTAAGATTTTCACTCCATGTCACCCCTGTGCATACGTCATCGGCCCGCCACCTGCTGTGGTTGTATTGGTCACATAAGAAGATTTACATAACCTTGAGGCATCAAAATTGACTCGCAGAAGTCGTTTTCACCATCTAAGAGAATTCATGGGTGTCAGGTCTCATCCTGACCCCGATGAAGGCAGTTACTGAGAATGAGAGTGGTAGTTGAGACCTCATCTTAGAACATAAATATAAATCCAGAAAGGATTGGCAGATTTGAGCTCACGTGATGCGAAGAGCTTCCCTCAAAGACAACCCGCCTCCACCAGGACCTTCTTTCATATAGGCCTGAAGAGTTAAGAACTCTTCCAACTCCTCTCGGGAGATCTCTTTACCCACAGGACACTCTTTTGATCTCCCGACAGTCAATTCGGGAAATCGGGCTTCGCGATATCGTGAAACCTGTGTGCACAATTCTCTTGCACTTCAAAACTCCGAACCCCGAATGTCGATGGTCAACAGTCAACGCTCCCGCACGTCAGGGATTTCCCTATCGGGATATCGCTACTCGCGATGCCAATAATCGGACTCCCCAAACTCCGAGCTCCGAGGTGCCGATCTTCCGATACGATGCCACCTAGACTCCACTAAATCTTCAGGGTCCCATGCAGCCACGTCACCTAGGGATTTCGTGGATTGCGGATCCACGATGAAAGTTTTCCCTGAGGTCAAAACCCCGAACGTCGAATCTCGACCTCTCAGGCTCTGATGCCACATGTCCCTGCTCTGATTGACAACTCCCGTGGATTCGGGAAATCGTGACTCGGGATTCAATGAGTCTGCGCCTCACCTCGTCATCCGCCGAATGCCGAACCCCGATGGGCCGACATCCGACAACCTATTCCCTCCTACGCCTAAGGGTTAACTCCCGTGCCGCTTCTCCATGATCGGACGATCGACGGGATTTCACAAACCTTCTCGGCGAATCCTGGGCGTCAATCTTTCTCCTTGAAAGATTCTCTTGCTCCAAGGCCCCTTCCCAGTTCGAACCTTTTCTGGGCTATTCCTACGGCGCTTACGCAGAACTATTCCTCCTGAGCTTGCTCACTTGGATTCCTTCAAAGGAAGGTCTTTGGTCTCCACCCTCCTAGCAGTCTCGACCTTGTACATCGAAGCGCTTGTCCTCCTGAGCTTTCTCCTTGAATCCTCAAAGGGTTCAATTTGACCTCTGCACTCTCCTTGCAAAGTCCTTGCGCGCAAGGCGCTATCTGTCCTGAACTTCTCCTGTAGCTTTGACCTCTACAGAATCTCGGTTCTTCTTCTTTCCTTTCTCCCACAGATGGAGAATAAAATGCCTCCTGGCAATATTCCAACTCAAGCAACCTATTGATGAGTACTCTGGGTATTCAGTAACCCAGTGAAAGCTCCCTCAGTGGATGCTTCCTTCAAATGATAAAACTCAAAGAGTTCCTTCCTCTCGTGCTATCTGCACACTCCCTCAACACCCTCCTGGCAGAGTTTCTCTACCACATAACACCCAACAGTTACGCTTTCTCCTTACACTTTCACGCTTTGCTCGACGTCCTCCAGACGGAGCTCCTCAGAATCCTCAACAGAATTTTGGTCTTTCTGAACTCACAGCAAAGCTCTTTCCTCTGTGCGCTTCTGCACGCATGCTCAATAACCTCTTGGTAGAGCTCCTATAGAACTCCCAGTAGAGGTTCTGTCCACAACAGTGTCTCAGCTACACTTCCTTGACTATTGAAGTGTTCAGTAACCCCACAAGTCTTCCTTCTATATGAGGTGATGACTTCAGTCTTGTGCCCTCAGCATGTCTCTGTATGACACCTCAGAGTTCAAAAATGCATCCTCTGTGCACCGGTATTCAGAGTCTCAACACTCTATCATGCCCTCATGGATTGAACCTCGAAGACCTCTCGAACCTGAAATCAAACACCCTCCCTGCAATGGCATAATAACAATACACAAATGCAGCGTAAAATGAACACGTACACAGACATACATATAATGACAGAAAATGCAGGAAAAACTGCTTTGTATTAATAATGGCAAATGCCTGTATATTTTATAAGGTGTTCTTCAAGCTCTCTCTTGGCTCTCTCTACTGCTCTACATGCCTTCTCAAATCCTCTCTACTCTACCCCCAAATGAGATCTCAAAATCTCTTTTTACATGAGGCGGCTCAATCGAGCGCTTCCCTCCAGTATTTACCTACTCTAATAAATTACAATCAATGGTTGTCTAGTCTGCTATCCAGAACTAGATCTCATCCAATCTATAATAAATGCCTATCTTATCTACAGCCTGCGCAAAGGCATGGCATTCATGGCTCACTAGCCTAAGACATTAATTTACATTGAATTCAAATTCAAAATGAGGCTGCGCCTCCTTTTCAGCCCTGAATGAGTGCGCGCTGACGTGGATGGTAGGCTGGCTGGATGACATGGAGCGATGCTCCTGCATCATACTCCATAGCTGCAAAAATCATGAGCTCCCACTCATGAGCTTCCCGAGTAGTTGTTGGAATCCACCTAGGTCCCAAACAAGTCGTTGGAGCTTTTCATGTGCTCCATTCTCCTGCTGCTGCTTCTGCTGCGCTGCTGCTACTTCTTTCCTTCTGCTCAACTGCTCTTCGCTGGCAGTACTTTCTGTTTTCAGCATCAGCCTTCTGATGTCCTCTATCTCTATGTCTAGCTGCTCCAGTGGCTGGCCTTTCTTTTGCAGTCTCCTCAGCTGCAAAATATTTTGGTCATTGGACAGATCATCACGATCTCCCATGCCATCTTCTTCATCTTCATCCTCATCTTCATCTGTGGCCTCAAGCTGCCACTTTGCTGCAGACTTCAGCTCTGTAGTCTCTCTTTGACTGACTTGCTGCTCAGTCATTCTCTTTTCTGACAGCTCAAATTCTTCCAGTTCTCTTTCCAGTTCAGGATTATTCAACCAATCCTCCAGCATCTCTAGCTCCACCTCCCATGGAGTAATAAATTTTCCTGCCTGCTCCTCGGCTTCTTTCGATGCTAGCTTCAGTGCTACAAATTCTTTCTCTTCTTCTACAACTTCCCATGTCGCAGTCCTTTCAGCTTCACGGCTGTAAACGCTGAGCCATTCCTCGAAATGCCCACTCTCCCCTTCTGCTTCTGCAACCTCCCCTGTTGCATTTTTTTCAGCTTCAGTGCTGAAAACATTGAGCCATTCCTCAGGATGCTCATCTTCCTCCTTTGCTCCTGCTCGAGCTTTTGTTGTTAGTCCCGTTTCTACAATGCTCTTCTGTTCAACTACCCGGCTGAAATTTCTGAGTTGTTCCTTAGAACAACCATTTTCTTCACCCGTTTGGGCAGCTTCCAAAGTCTTCTCCAAATTTTGTTCGACAGTCCCGGCTGACTGTTCCTCTGATATTTCCGCACTTGCAATATCATTTTCTGCCTCCACTGGGGCCAATGGCAGGAATATCAAAATTCCTCCAATCATCATAATACCATCCTGAATCTCCTCCTCTTCTGCCAGCAACTGCTGATCTAAATCCATCTATCCATCCCTGCCCACCTGGCAATATGGGATGCTTCCGCTGCTCCTTTCCTGGCAGATTATGAGATCAACCGATCCCATATTCATCAGCAATCCTTGCTGAATTGAACTCTCCATTGAGTCCAAGAGACTTTTAGACAGTCTCAATTTTCCATCTCTGCCCTCCAGGCAGTTTAACACGCTTCCGCTGCCTTCTCGGCAGTCTTCAATGCTTTCACTGCCCTCCTAGCAGTTTGACATGTTTCCACTGCCCTCCTAGCAGTCTTCGAGATCCCTCAGTGACCTCTTATCATTTCCCAATTGAAAATTTGAAATTCCTTGGCTGTCCTCATGACAGTCCTTGAGATCCTCAACTGATCTCAATTTGTTGCCTTCTTGGCAATCTGGAATTTCTTCTTTTCTGCCCAACCGACAGTCCTTGAGATCCTCAGACGATCCCAATTTATCTTCTATTCCCTTGCCCATCTGGAAATATGGGAACTCTTCATTGCTCTCCTGGCAGTCTATGAGACCCTCAAATGATCTCATCTCATCTTCCTCATCACTCCAATCATCGAGACTCTTCCCAGTCTCTGGCCAATAGTAACAAATCATTTCTTCTTCTGTGGCCTTGAGGTCTTCAGCATACCTCAACCATATTCTCAACAACCTCCACTATCTTTTGACCATCAGCTCCCTGACTGGCCATTTAACCTTTGCCACCTTCATGGGCCATTTATTAACCCATCTCGGCTTTTTATCCTGGCACATATTTATCTCGATCTCCTCCATCTCTCGCTTTATGTCAGCGAGCTCTTTATCCATCTCTGATGTGTTCATCAGCTTCGGGCTCTTCCTTTCATCTCGCTTATGGCCTTCAGTAGCCATGCTGTTGTTTCTATCTACCTCCCTGGTAGATCTGCTGCTATCACTCCACATCTTTGAGTGTTCCAGCTTCATCTTCTCACAGTCTCCAAATGACTATATCCACGACTGTTGTCCACCTGCACGCTGTCGTCACAGAGTCTTCAGTAACTCTGTCTTCCTTCTTCTGCCATCTCACTTCACCTGAAATGTACAGATGGAGTTCCCACTCTGATACCACTTGACGCGAATCGTGTGTATCAGAGTGTTTTCCTTTTCTCCTCCCCTTCTCTAGCCTGAAATATATAGACAAGATTTCAATGGATCTGATACCACTTGACACGAAGAGTTGCCCTCAAAGACAACCCGCCTCCACCAGGACCTTCTTTCACACAGGCCCGAAGAGTTAAGAACTCTTCCAACTCCTCTCGGGAGTTCTCTTTACCCACAAGACACTGTTTTGATCTCCCGGTAGTCACTTCGGGAAATCGGGCTTCGCGATATCGCGAACCCTGTGTGAACAGTTCTCTTGCACTTCAAAACTATGAACCCCGAATGTCGATGGCCAATGGTCAATGCTCCCGCACGTCGGGGATTTCCCTATCATGATATCGCTACTCGCGATGCCAATAATCGGACTCCCCAAACTCCGAGCTCCGAGGTGCCGATCTTCCGATATGATGCCACCTGGACTCCACTAAATCTCCGGGGTCCCACACTACCACGTCACCTCAGGATTTCACGGATCGCAGATCCACGATGCAAGTTTTCCCTGAGGTCGAAACCCCGAACGCCGAATCCCAACCTCTTGGGATCCGATGCCACGTGTCCCTGCTCTGATCGACAGCTCCCGTGGATTCGAGAAATCGCGACTCGGGATTCAATGAGTCTGTGCCTCACCTCGTCATCCGCCAAATGTCGAACCTCGATGGGCCAACATCCGACAACCTATTCCCTCCTGTGCCTAAGGGTTAACTCTCGCATAGCTTCTCCATGATCGAACGATCGACGGGATTTCACAAACCTGCTCGGTGAATCCTGGGCATCAATCTTTCTCCTTGAAAGATTCTCTTGCTCCAAGGCCCCTTCCCAGTTCGAACCTTTTCTGGGCTGTTCCTACAGCGCTTACGCGGAACTATTCCTCCTGAGCTTGCTCACCCAGATTCCTTCAAAGGAAGGTCTTTGGTCTCCACCCTCCTGGCAATCTTGACCTTGTACATTGAAGCGCTCGTCCTCCTGAGCTTTCTCTTTGAATCCTCAAAGGGTTCAATTTGACCTCTGCACTCTCCTTGCAAAGTCCTTGCGTGCAAGGCACTATCTGTCCTGAACTTCTCCTGTAGCTTCGACCTCTACAGAAGCTCGGTTCTTCTTCTTTCCTTTCTCCCACAGATGGAGAATAAAATGCCTCCTGGCAATATTCCAACTCAAGCAACCTATTGCTGAGTACTCTGGGTATTCAGTAACCCAGTGAAAGCTCCCTCAGTGGATGCTTCCTTCAGATGATAAAACTCAAAGAGTTCCTTCCTCCTGTGCTATCTGCACACTCGCTCAACGCCCTCCTGGAGGAGTTTCTCTGCCACAGAACACCCAACAGTTACGCTTTCTCCTTACACTTTCACGCTTCGCTCGACGTCCTCCAGATGGAGCTCCTCAGAATCCTCAACATAATTCTGGTCTTTCTGAACTCACAACAAAGCTCTTTCCTCTGTGCGCTTCTGCACACACGCTCAATAACCTCTTGGTAGAGCTCCTACAGAACTCCCAGTAGAGGTTCTGTCCACAACAGTGTCTCAGCTACACTGCCTTGACTATTGAGGTGTTCAGTAACCCCACAAGTCTTCCTTCTATATGAGGTGATGACTTCAGTCCTGTGCCCTCAGCATGTCTCTGTCTGACTCCTCAGAGTTCAAAAATGCATCCTCTGTGCACCGGTATTCAGAGTCTCAACACTCTATCACGCCCTCATGGCATGAACCTCGAAGACCTCTCGAACCTGAAATCAAACACCCTCCCTGCAATGGCATAATAACAATACACAAATGCAGCGTAAAATGAACACGTACACAGACATACATATAATGACAGAAAATGCAGGAAAAAGTGCTTTGTATTAATAATGGCAAATGCCTGTATATTTTATAAGGTGTTCTTCGAGCTCTCTCTCGGCTCTCTCTACTGCTCTACATGCCTTCTCAACTCCTCTCTACTCTACCCCCAAATGAGATCTCAAAATCTCTTTTTACATGAGGTGGCTCAATCGAGCGCTTCCCTCCAGTATTTACCTACTCTAATAAATTACAATCAATGG
>ML779476.1:601169-621913 GCA_009831015.1 Picea engelmannii | reverse complement strand
AGTATTCTATATTTTAGGAGAGAATATTCCACCTGGAGAATATTCTCTTCCAGTTCACACTTCAGTTTGACTAGTTGAGTTGAGTTTAGATGTTGCATTGGGATCGCCACCATGAAACATTGGGATCATCACCATGCTAATTCGAACTTGCCTTGGTATGATCACTAGAGTGGTGCATTATCCTTGATTCCCTCATTGAAATCCTCACTACTCTTTGTTCAGTCAGTTAACTGAAGACTAGTTGACTAGTTAACTCAACTAGGTGGCAGTTCACTCCTGTAACTGCATGAGAGACTAGAATAGGTGGTAGTTCACTCCCGTAACTATTGGTGTGTGTCCAAATCACTCTAGACCACCACTATGGTGACTTGGTTCACCTCAAGTCAAACTCCTTGAGTTATACATAGTATATCATGTGTAAATTATTCATTATTCATAACGGTTAATGAGAATTCTTCCATTCTTTCTCTCCTTCTTCTTCTTTCTCTAATTATCTCTACAAATGTGTATATTATTGTTTATATAGATATATTCTATGCAGGTTCAACACATTTACACTACCCACATGCATCACACTTCAAAAAACACTTTGCCTCTTCTCTATTTTGCATGTCTTTCACACGTCGAGTCGTCTGCCTGATCATCATGCAAACTCTTCATCTTCTTTGACCGTTATTCAAGGTTCTTTGGCTTCTCTGGAAGTTATCTTGAGAATATTTTACTTCTCTGTCAATCAAAATTCTTCGTCTTCTCTGGCATTTATAGCCAATCATTTTTTTGTCTTCTTTGTCTTCTAAGTCCCTTCCTTCATGTGACCTCTGGCGGTGACCATACACCTATTAAAAAGGAGGTTTTCTTTCTTGGTCTAGCGAGCAATAGCTCCTTATTTTCGATATGACCTTGGGAGATTTAAATTCACATGACCACATGATTGTGAGCCTGAGATCTCTTCTAGTTATCCCCTTGTCACATGTGACCTCGGGCTACGTTCTTGCATAAGAAAATGATTGTGGGTGCTTCCAACATTGGTTTGGGATTAACCGTTTTTCTCCCTGCAATATACCTTCATTTGCCACATACCCTTTCTCTGATACCATGGTTTCAATTCCGGCATGCCCTCAAAAAATTAACTTTTGAGCAACCTATGATCCCACAATCAGGTGTGATCGTTGATCTCACGGTCTCTAATAGATTCCCTCGATCAATGGCTTTGATCTATTGTCTTTTCCTGCCTTCTTTCCTCCATCCATGCGTGATCCTTAGTATCAATGACCACATGACATGTGTCCCTCCAAACCAATGGACAAGATCGATTTCACCTTTCGGGCTTCAGGAGTCTCTATTCTCAAACTCTGCTTTATCCCAGAGTATTTCACTTGGAGTCCACGATCTAATGATGCGTGGTCTTATTGAATCAATGGTCACAATCCCTTCGGATATTCAGTGTTCAAAAATCTCAACTTTCCAACCTTTCAACCTTCCTTTTCTTTTTTTCAGAGCTGAAAAACCACTGACGCATGTCCCTTTTAGATCAATGGTCATGATCCTTTCACATCTCTGGACTTCAAAATTTTCAAGTCTCAACTAGAAATCCTTGAAGTGAGATTTCTTGAAAATCTCATATCAGTTGACACATACTCCCCTTGATGATGAATAGTCAAGATTTGTCTTTGACGATTTTCATGTTCTACCCATACACAAACTTTCAAAGTTGTGGATATTGCGCCACCTGTCCTCCTCGATGATGGATGACCCCAAACCACTTCGGGACTTTGGAAATTTGGGAAAATGATGGTGGTAAATCTCTCGAAGTAAAACTCTCGGAGTGATGTCACTTGATGACATTTCATGAACCTAGTATCTGCCACGTGTCACTCAGATTTGTGATTTTCACATACTTGAAATGTCGAATCAACTTCACATTTGTCATTGTCTGATTGTGCCATGTGTCCTTATTTACATAGTCTTGTTGACGTGGATCCTCATTCACTTCCGGACTTCAGCCTCTGGGACTTCGGGTATTTCGAATTTTCAAGTCTCTAATTCTTCCGAAGTGAGAATCCCGGAACAGTAACCTCCTCACAACTTTAGACCCGAACTAAATGTTTTTCGTCGATCATGTTCTTATATTGACGACTCGATCTTTCTACGATTCTTATTTTCTATCTTATCCTATCCTTCCACTTTAAAATGATCTAACAACTGACGTTTACTCTGGCTCTTCGACTCTCCAGACTTCGAGGATTTTAGATCTCAAATTGAAACTCTCGAAGTGATTTCTTCGGAGCGTAACCTCCTCACATATTTATTCCCAAAATGAATGTTGTTCATTGATCAATATCTTAGATCAATGACTCGATCTATCTGTGATGCCGATTTTCCTTGAATTAAATCCAACGGATCTCCATATTTTCTTATCCTATCCTTCCATTTATCTCGATCTGACGATTGATGAAAATTTGGGTGATTGAGATCTCAGATCTTAGCCCTTTCTTATCCTATGCTTCCACTTAAATCAATCTAACAGTTGATGTTCCTCTAGATTAGTGATCCAACGACCACTATCTCTCTTCCTCCTGAGCTTCTAATCTCTCTGACTTAGAAGGTTTTCTAAGTTGCTCCTTCTGCGAGTTAGTCTCTTGGACCTCATGTGCACTTATGGAAACTTCTATCGCTTATGAGATTTCTCGTATTTTGTGCTCTTCGAGGTTTGGTTTGCTACTATTATTTCCATCAATGACAAGCACATTCTTCCTGTAAACATGCCAACACTTTATCTACAACCGAGGAAGAGTCTATTGCAAAAACAACATGTTGTACACAGGTTCTATGGATGAAATAAACTTTGACAGATATACTGGTTTAATATGATGAGCCCATTCCAATCTATTGTGATAATACAAGCGCCATCAATATCTCAAAGAACCTTGTGATATACTGCAATATGAAGCACATTCCAATCAAGTATCACTTTCTATGGGAATAGGTTGCAGAAAAGAACATCATATTTGAATATGTGGGCACAAAATAACAAGTGGCATACATCTTTACAAAACCGATTCCATGGGAATCCTTTGAGTATCTTTTCCAGAGACTCGGAGTTATTTCTACTCCAAAATGAATTCTTTTGAATGCGTATCTTATATGTCTTAGATGTACATGAGGAAGCACCATAAAGAGGACAATTTAGGTTGGGAGATCAAACGAGTCAGTTATGGGGAGAAACCCCGAATGGAAAGATACCTTTTCCATTGATGACAAAGGGAGAGAGATTTATCAGAGGTTGAGGACAAAGGCATGGTTCTAGGGGGAGCATTGGTCACAAAGATGCATGCATGGTTCCAGGGGGAGCATTGGTCACAGAGATGCATGCATGGTTCCAGGAGGAGCATGAGTGATGTGATTTCAATATTGGATCAGAGTGTTTCCATCAATGGAAAAGGGGGATATTGTTGATTAATTGGGTTGGTTGTCATTGATGTCAACCCTTGAAGAAATTTCAATAGCGAATTCCAGTAGCACAAATGTTTGGGTAATGGACCCAAGTTTGTTTGATGTATAATGGTATGAGTTTTGATATATTTCTAGGTAAGACTATTCTATATGGATAGTACATGTCATTCCATTTCCTATGGTATGTGGAATGTCACATAACTCCTGGCGGTTTGAGAGTTATGGCCTTACGAAGTTGAAGGACCCTCATATGATTGGCTTGAAACCCCAAAAGGTCAAAGAAGTCAAAGTGCTTGCAAAGAAGAAATTATTTAAATAATAAAGTGAAGTGAGAACGTCAAAGAGGATTATCTAAATAATAAAGTGAAGTGACAATGTCAAAGAGGATTATTTAAGTAATAAAGTGAAGTGACAAAATCAAAGAGGATTATTTAAATAATAAAGTGAAGTGACAAAGTCAAGGAGGATTATTTAAATAATAAAGTAAATGGAGAACTTTTTAATTATGGAAAGTGGTTATAAGAAGGTTAACCCTAAAATCAGGAAAATGGGTTAAGTGTTTAAGTGGCTATTGGATACATGGAAAAGTGGCAATTTGGGCAAAGTTGGACATAGGTGACTATGTGGACAAATTGGCTATGTGGACAAAGTGGCTTAGAAGATGCTTCTAAGGAGGCTACTTGGAGAGTATAAATAAGAGGAAAGGCTCTCTCATTTCAATAACACTTGAGAATATTGATTATCTACAGGTGACTGAGGTAATCAAAGGATACCTAAGTCAAATTTCATAGGGAAGGTGAAGTAAAGAGGGACGAAATTCAAGGGAGGATAAATTCTTTTTATGATGCTTTCTAAGGTATGTTATTTATAGGTCATCTCACCATTTTTGTAATAATTTTTTTTCTAGAATGATTCAGACCATGAAAATGGGAGGTCATTGAGAAAAAATATCCAAGCATCCGTGGTACAAATTTCAGCTTGTGGTTTGTTGCATTTTGGGAGTTATATTACGTGGAAAATAGGGTTTGTGACTAGTCTTGAAACTAGTCTGAAACAAGTGTTTCGGGTAAAAACGTCATAACTTCTTCATAAAAGATTCACATTCAGTAAGCCCAAATGTGTTGGTTAGAGTAAAATCTATAGTATTATATGTAAAATTTTCAGATCCATACAACAAATATTCAGTGCGGGGCATGCTCTACAAGTTCTCTCTCTAGAATAAGCTAGAATTCAATAAGGCATGCCATTTTTTCTATAACGCCTTTTCTGATAGGTTCCAACTAGTGAAACCTAGAGGAATTGAATAAAGCACATTGAAGAACATTGTGTACTATTTTCAGATCTTTGTTCATTACAATTACATAGTTATGATTATTTCAAGTTAGGGTTTTTGACTAATCCAAAACTAGTCATGTGATACTAAAGTAAAGTTTGATGAAAATGCTAGTCTCTTGTTGTTAAAGTTAAGGAAGGTTTGCAGGTTGAGGTACATGTTGGTGCATGGTTGATGCACTTATTTCTGGTACAATTTGATTACAAGTTGGTGCATGGTTGATGCACTTTTTTATGGTACAGGTTGATTACAAGTTGAGGTACAGGTTGATGCATGGTTGATACATGGTTTAGGTTATTGGTACAGGTTGTTTGGTGCAGGTTTATTGGTACAGGTTTACAACAGTATATCTCACATTGATAGTGTGGCAGTGGTTCCATCATTGTACTTATACATCAGGGCAGTTGGATGGGGCAAGGGTAGGTAGTTGTATCCACCTTCCAGTTGTAGCCGGAGAACATAGGGGGTTGTATCCTCCTTCTGGTTGTAGCCAGAGAAATGGGGAATTGGAGCTTCCCTTAGGTTGTAGCCTAAGAAAATAGGGGGTTGGAGCCTCCTTCTAGCTGCAGCTGGAAAACAAAGGAATTTGGTTCTTCTAATGAATGTAATTCATCAAGACATATAAGAAAAATCATTATGTGGTTTTCTCCCACTTTGGGTTTCCATGTAAAAACACTAGTGTACTAGTATGTGTATGTTTTTTCATTTGTTCATTGTTTATTTACTTTTCAAATATTGGATGATATTGCTACATTAATATAACACTTCCATTATATGGTTAAAAAGGATTATATTTCTCTATTACTGATTCACCCCCCCTCTTAGTAATCCAACATGAATTTGTTCAGGTTAGTAATCATAGGCATGGCCATGGGTATGTAGTCCTCCATTTATAATCTCTTCAGGATCTCAACTACATACTTAACCTACCCAAGGAAAATCTCCCCTGATCTCTTCCAAACCTACAACTCAAAGAAGTAATGCATCATGCCAATGTCCTTCATCTCGAACTCAACTACCATATATTCCTTGCACCCTACAATTAGATTCTTCGATCATGTAAGGAATAGGTCATCTACATACAACACCAAATTGATATTCTTCACAAACCTCACTTTGTACTTCTCGATGTTGGTAGAACCTCTCTCCACAAACCTCACTTTGTACTTCTCAACGTTTCCATCTATGGTATGCTTAGACTTGTAGATCCATATGGAACTCACCATTGAATTCCCCTTCAGTCTTGGCACAATGTTGTTGGGTAGGTGTTATATTCTATGCATGTTTGTGGGAGGGTGCTTCATATTTGACGACTACTTCTGAAAATCCCTCCACCCTTTGTATTTGACGATTGCGGGTGTATTATGTTTTAGCATTTTTTATTATTTTTAGCATTTTTCTAAATTAATCCAAGATTAAGGGATTAGGGTTTTGGTAGTTGAAGAGTAAGAATAATTTTAAGGATGGAAATTTATATTAAAATGTAGAAACTTGGGCTAATATTAGTAGTCCTTAATATACAAAATGTAAAATGTTTGGTGATAATTTTGTAAAAATATTCAAATTTATAAGAATTTTATATAGTTTCTATACAATTTTGGCAATTTTTAAGGTAAAATAATTTTATTGTATAGAATTTGGGAGAATCGTTTTCAGAAAAAATGGAAATCGACAAATCGTGTTTTGGGAAAAACCATGGAAAATTAGCCCATTTGCAAATTTTAACCCCTAAAATCATCTATGCTACAGAATACCTAAAATATTGTGTGTATATTTTATTGCGCTGAATGGTGAATTTAATACACTGAATAATTGAGAGGCGTGGCACTAAGAAAGGTTGGTTTTCTCTCAGTTAAGGGTTTCCAGTGTAAATATGTGTGTACTAAGTGTATGAGTCACTGATTAGTTTCTATTTTTCTTTAGAATTTGTATGAATTTCTTTACTTCATAGGTTTAAAACTTACATGCGGTATCAAAGAACGTTTTTGGCTTCAGGGGGATGCCTTTGTTGCTTATGGTTTGGATCAGTCTTGATAGATCAAGTTTATGTTGGGTCTGTGATAAACTAGGGTTTAATGGAAACTTTGCAGTGGTGATTCACATGTTGAAAGATAATGGAAAGTAGTTCTAGAACCGATATTGAGAAGTTCAATGATTCAAAATTTGATCTATGGAAGCTCAAGATGGAGGACCTTCTTATAGAAAAATAATGATGGATCGATGTGGATCATGGTACATGACCTATTGGTACACAACCTATTGATACACAAACTACTAGTAAACAATCTAATGGTACACAAACTACTAGTACTCAATCTATTGGTATTTCAAAAGAAGACTTGGAGAGGTTGGATAGAAGAGAACGAAGTATGATTCAACTTTGCTTGGATGATTCAGTGTTTTTGAATGTGTTGGGAGAATCTACAGTAAAATAACTATCGGAATCATTGGGAAATTTGTATCAATCAAATTCCTTGGTAAACAAGTTATGTTTCTTATAAATAAATTGCATTATATTAGGATGGAAGATGGAGATTATGTGATAAAACATCTAAATGCCTTCAAAACATTGGCCAGTCAACTTGGATCTGTTAATATTATGCATGTAGAAGAAGATAATTGTATTACTTTGTTATGTTATTTGTCAGGCTCCTGGGATAATTTGGTTGTAGCAATTGGTAGTACCACTCAATATACATTGAAGTATGAGGATGTAGTTTGATCCATGTTATCAGAAGATATGAGGTGGAAAAAATGGATATTCATAGCATAGATGACTTATTTGTAATAGGCCGTCCCAAACATAGGGATAAGAATGAGGCATGCGATCTAGTTGAGTTTCCAAGTGGAATAAATTCCATTGGCAACAAATGGGTGTTCAAAAATAAGTTGAATGCAGAAGGAAAAGTGTAGAAATACAAAGTTCGGTTAGTAGAAAAAGGTTATTCCCAGGTAGAGAGAATTGACTTTGGTGAATTTTTTTCTCATGTTACCAAGTTAACTTCTATTAGATTGATTTTATCTGTTGTTGTTGCTTTTGATTTTGAAGTAGAATAGATATATGTGAAGACAACATTCCTACATGGGGATCTAGAATAAGAAATATACATGAACCAGAGAGAATGATTTGTAGTGAAGGGAAAGAAAGACCTGACATGTAAGCTAAAGAAGTCACTATATGATCTGAAGTAATCACCTAGGATGTGGTACCAAAATTTTGACACATACATCCTTGGACTGGGATTTGTGAGAAGCAATGCTGATCACTATGTATATTCCAAGTATATTGGTAATCACTTCATTTATGTAGTGTTATATGTTAATGACATGTTGCTTCTAGGAAACAACATGGATGTAATCAAGGAGGTGAAATCACAACTATCCTCCAAATTTGACATGAAGGATCTCGTGGCTGCTAACTTCATTCTGGGAATGGAGATTTAAACAAATCATGCAAATAAGAAACTTTGGTTGAATCAAAGAAAATATGTTGAGATGATATTACATAGGTTTAATATGCAAGAAAGTAAATTGGTCAAGGTTCATATTCCTGTAGGTGTAAATTTATTTGTAGATCAATGTCCCAATACACAGGAAGAGAAAGAGGACATGTCCCATGCTCCATATGCTAGTGTAGTTGGCAATTTGATGTATGCAATGGTATGTACTAGACTGGACATTCCACATGCAGTGGGAGTTTTGAGCAGGTATATGTCAAAACAAGGGAAGGAGCATTGGACAACAATAAAAATGGTTTTCAGGTATTTGTGTGGCACTTATAGTTATGGATTGCACTACTAAGGAAGACTGGGATTGGATAGAGTGTTTTAAATACATGGGTGTGTTGATGCAGATTAGGTTGGAGATACGGATCGCAAAAGATCTACAAGTGGGTATGTGTTTAAACTATATGGAGGAGAAATTAGTTAGATGAGAAAAGGACAAGTTGTAGTGGAACTCTCAACTACATATGTTCAATACATGGAAATTCATGGTAGCCACTCATGCAAGAAAGGAAGCAATATGGTTAAAAATATTGTTGTTTGGTACAACAAGTAGTAAGGTTAGATTATGATAGTCAGATTGCAATCTTCCTGACAAAGAACCCATCTTATCATTCAAAGAAAAAACAAATTGATGTTTAGTATCACTTTGTGAGAGACATGGTTGAAGACAAAATGGTGTTGTTGGAGAAGGTTGAAAATTTGAAGAATGTTGCAGATTCATTGACAAAGTCAGTGAGCTCTAAGAAGTTCTCCTAGTGTAGAGAAAAAATGGGCACTGATACCCTAGATTATTGACTATGTAATCCTGTGACCACCTATATGCAAAGAAAACAACAAGTGGGATAGTGTTGGGTAGGTGCCATATTTTATGTATGTGTGTGTGTGGGGGTGTGCATCATATTTGACGACTATGTCTGACGATCCCTCTCCCCTTTTCTATTTTGAACGATTTTCTAAATTAATTCTGGATTAAGGGATTAGCGTTTTGGTAGCTGTAAAATACCTAATATATTGTGTAAGTTGTCATCTTATGCAACGAAATTGGAAGGGTGGTTGAGGCAAGAAAACTCATCTAGAAGATCTTGGCAGACTCAGGTAAAGAGATTGGAATCTGAAGGTTCCCAAGGGATGAAATCCTCATTGGATGAAAAAGAAAAATTAATTCAAATCTTGAAGAAGAAACTGAAAATGTCTACCACATAACATCCACAAACAACATAATTATATTCTCTGGAATAAGAAAATGAAATACTTCATTAATAGCCATTGGAATACAAATCTAGGGCCTTGCAACTAGAACAAGAAAAGGTGAAGTGGTCACAAGAGCAGACATAATTTCTAAACAGGGTTGTAGTTGTACCTCTTGCGACAGAAGTTGGGCCAAACACTAAAGGGCTTGTCTAGGATATGTCACAAGTTATCCTAAAAGAAGAAGAAATAAAAGGTTTAAGAGGGATCATAGAGAAATTGAAGTAGGAGATGCAGGCAAAGGATGAAAGAATGGCTCAATTTCAAAAGGAGAATGAAATCCTGCAAGAAAGAATAGATAAATTGAAGATGAGTTTAAGAGGCAAAGGGATGTAGCAGGGAGCCAGGAATATCATCTGGGACTCTATAGTTGCTAAAGCTACCAAGTTCAGATTGTATTTGAATTTCATAAATGATAAAGAAAACATATCCATCACATAAGAAGAAGGTGCACTGTTGTGAATGAGACTTTAGCAAAGAAGCCATCAGAATGGGCCCAAAATGCCATAAATTTACTTAACTCCATTCCTACTGCAGAACTTCATATTATTGGAGTTAAATACATAACTGCATTGATTATCTAGGTCAGGAGGGTTATTTTTAAACATAACCTGTTGAAATCAGTTCATACCAAGGCAACACAGATGGATCAAAGTGTGCAATAATTTGAATATTTGTTTGAAGAATTGTTCATCAAAGGACTCCCACCATTTTGGGATGGAAATGGAAAATCGTATGAGCATGAAAAATACAATGCTCGCCCCACTCAGTGCAGAATGGATCACTCCAAGCTTGACACCCTAGAGGAAAATTTGAAAGGAGCTACACTAGTTGAGCATCTGATTACAGACTTTGAGATTTTGAATCAGTTCAAAGAAGTCAAACTTGGACTACCAGTCATGTCATATGCTTCCTGCATTGACCTGGAGATCCTGATCAAAGAAATGATAGATTATGATATCCCTTCTGACTTGCAATGGAAGGAGATATTATGAATGGGTAAGACGAAGTGTAATTTTCTAGGGTCCAATAGATGATGTCTAGATGTCACTAAAGAGGACATATCAAGTGGAAGACCAGAGTAGAACAAGTGTAAAAGAATGATACTGAAGCATCAGAGGAATCAATAGCTGGATCATGAAATGTTTTCTTACTAATTGTTGTAATCGATATCAAACACAAACTGTCATTTGTAATCAGTTTCAGAAACTGAAACGTTTCATTTCAATCATTGTAATCGGTTTCAAAACCAAAGGAACTCAGCTTGTATAAATATTAGGAGTTCCAAATGTATTAGTTTTTGGGAGAAGTGAAAGGGCACGATTGTAGCTATTCAAAACTTGAATGTAATTTTCTGAAGCTGAATTGAATACACATGCATAAGTCTTGAAGTTTCTGTGAAAATATTCTAATGGTGGTGATTTGAGTTTTGTCTCCTCTCTTTGTATGTATTTATTGTATTTCTGATTTCATTTTCATTGTCTTATTTTTAAATTGGATAGTCAAAGGCCACTAATTCATCTTGTGATGCTCTCGGTTGAAGCAATTTAAATTGTGTTAAGTTCTTCCTAACTAATTCATAATTCATTTATTTAATGCTCTAATGCAGTTATATGTTTTCTTTTCTTCCTACACTCTGCAAATTTACAATTTATAACTCAGATTTATCACCTCATTTAACCTTTCTCCTCTGGAGATTTCTACAGACCATTTAGTGCTTCCATTCATTTCATAAGGTTGAATCCATAGCCCCAAGTGTCCCTCCCCTTACTTTCCAACAAAATTATAAAAAAATCCCCAAAACAACAAAACCTAGCCATTGAATTGTTAAAGAAAACTCATTATTAAAGACCAAGTGATAGGAGGGAGCCCTCTATGAGATGAGAAAGATAGTACCTAGATCTAATGTTGGTTTGTAGGTTACCTCTGTCATTTTTTATCATTCGAACAAATTTACAGATTGTTAACATTCCGGCGTCGTTGTCAGGAACCGAAAGTGAAATATTCCTTGGGAAAAGAAAGACTTAAAGATTCATATTTGATTCTTGAGGGTGACAGTGAATCAAACACCTTATTGGCTAAGACAAAATCTACCTTGGTGAATCCATTATAAATATACTAGTAGCATAAATTAGTTTGAGCTAGAAATCCTTTCTCCCAAGAGAATTCATACCAGGAGAAATCCAGACCAGGAAGTAGTAAGCCCTGTGTCTGACCTTGAGAATATTGTACACAACAGAAAAAGAAAGGCCAATAAGCCCAGTTTTTTGTCTAGAAAGATATCTATCCTTTCCCAAAGATGGAGTGACAATCATTGAAGACCTTGATTTTGATTTGAAATTTGAGGAAACTCTATTCAAAACTAAATCTGAGTCTTGTTTGAAATAGATCATATTTGATGAGAAGAGGTTCCAAGATTTAATTTTAGTTGCTTCTACTAAACCTCTTGTGATTCCTACTCAGAACTAACATCCAATTCAAGTTCTTACTGCAGACATGGCAGCTAGGTTTTCCCCTCTTGTTCTACCTTCTCAGTTACATGATTTTCCCTGGGAATATAATCAGAGGATAAGTTGTATGATGTTGAAGGCAATGTGTCATCCCAAAAACACTTAGATTGGTTCAATGATTTTGTATACCTATAAGAAGTAGATTTTGAATGTGCAAAAATGAGGTTGTTTACAAAAAGTTTTGTAGGAGAAGTCTGAAACTGGTTCAGATCTCTCCTAGCAGCAAGTATCCAAAATTTTGAAGCCTTTGAAACAAGTTTTCTTGCAAAGTGGGGTGACAAGAAAAACCCCCTTCAGTTGCTAACCTAGTACAACAACATGAGAAGGTCACCTGATGAAATAGTACAAGATTTTTCAGCTAGATTTATAAAAGTTTACAACTCAATTCCTACTGAAGTAAAACCTCCTCCTAGAGATGCTCAACTTAGATATGTTGATTCCTTTGAAAGTGATTTTTTTTTGTTGTTGAGAGAAAGAATATTCACTTTAGTAGATGTTATGATGAGTGATGCAATAGAAGTTGAAGTAAATCTAATGGCTTCAAGAAAGATCAAATATAATTCTGACAGGGACATGGACAAAGTTCAAGATAAGGCACAACCTTCAACCTCATAGTCATCAAAAGAGATGTTTGAAATGATGATTAAGACCATGGAGAAACTCATGGAAATGATATTTTAGATTATAATCCTAACACTAGAGAGTAGGTTGATGTTCCACCCTAAAATCAAAGAATACCAGTAGTTCCACAAATTAGACAAAGAGATCAGAGGAACCAAGGTGACCAACAAATATGACATCCTTTTCAAAATGATTATGTAAATGAAAATTTTGATGAAACTTTTGAAGACAATATGCATTGCTGTGATGGTGATAAAACATAGGTGTTTTTGACTAAAGAAGAACATGATCAGTTCATGGATGCAAATGAAATATTCATGCAGGAGAATGATGAAAGATTGTCAGTGGAAAAGGAATATTACCAAACAGGGCTACAAAATGCCATCATGCAATTCCAGAAACAATATAATCTTCGGAAAAAAAAGGTGTCTGCAAATCCTCCAAAGGGAAATCCTCCCAAAGAATCTCAAAATAATACAAATTATTCAAGTCATCCTAAGAAGGACTATGTTGCAAAGGATGTTGTGGAGAAAGGAAAGCAGAAGGAAGAACCTCCAAAGAAAGTACCTAAAACAAGAAAGGATATAGTCATCAAAGAGGTAGAAAAAACCTCTTCTTCCTTTAACTTTGAAAGTGAGATGGAAAAAATTAAAATCTGTGTTCCATTCAATGAGTTGATGAAGAATAGTGAATATAGAAATCATATCATTAATATGCTCAAGATGGAAGAAACTTGTGATACTTTAAATATACAAGATGATCATCCTGCCATCTTGTTTGGACCATGGGTAGAGGAGAGTAGTGATGCTGATGAGGTCCCTCCTTTATATATCGGTCTGAAGATTCATGATATGACTCTTCACAATGCTATGTTAGATTCAGGAGCATCCCATAATATGATGCCCAAGGTAGTCATGGACCAATTGGGTTTTGACATTACAAGGCCCTACAAGGATATTTTTTCTTTTGATTCAAGTAAGGTGAAGTATTTGGGCCTAATCAAATATCTGGTGGTATATTTGTCTCAAATTCCATCAAAAAATATGGTCATGGATGTGGTGGTTTTTTATATCCCTCCTAAGTTTGGCATGTTGTTATCTAGGTCATGGGCTACAAATTTGAAAGGGACTTTGTAAATGGATATGTCATACGCCACTATCCCTATTTTTGGTCAATATAGGAGGTTGTACAGGGAAGTATTTCTCAAATACATGGTCAGTAACAAAGCCCATCCAAAAAGTAGATATTAGTGTGTTAACATTGAAATGTGAATGGAACAGAGAGCATAACTACAATCGCAACTGTTGGAATGAAGCGAGGAGGAAAGACAACGCGGCTAGGGCCAAAACCCTAGCCGCCTCCGGTCTGAATTTTCATATGCAGGAGCTCGGAGCCGTCTGTAGCAACTGATGAGAGTGTCCCTCCTGCGAATTGCACGTCAGAGCATCCCTCTTGCGATTTGCAGTGGTTAGAACATCCCTCTTGCGATTTGCATGCGATTTTGAGCAGCGGTTGTGCCTCTGCATTTTTCTTGTTTGTAGGTGGCCGCCGCCTTGCTACGATGGCCCCAAAAATGACTGCCGAGACAGAAGAAGATCCTCTGGAAAAATTCAAAGCATTAGTCCGCTTGGCAGGACCTAAATCCAAGCCTTCTATCGCATCTAAGTTTGTTAAGAAGATGGAGGAGATCCCTTCGCTGGAGCTATCTCCAGAGGAGCCTTGCAATCTCACCCTCCTTCTAGCAGAAAATGCCCTCATCGGTAAGTTTACGGGGTTATGGCCCAGCCCCAAAACAGTGGAGCATGGATGGATGATCGTTGGAAGTCACTGATACAGGGAGAAGTCTCTTTGTGCGCAGTAGGCAGGGTTTCTTTTGTCTTCAGTTTCTCGAGGACAAAGGATCGTGATCTAGTTTTCAGATCTGGACCCTATTTCATGGGGGTGAGAGGGATGTTCTTAGCCCCCTGGACACTTGACTTCAATCCCAGAGCCGAAATCACCGCAGCCCCTGTTTGGGTAAGACTGCCTCATCTTCCTTTGCATCTTTGGGGGAGAAGATCTCTGGAGGACATTGGAAACAAGCTTGGGCGATTCCTGGACAGTGTGGATCCGAAAGGGGATCAGTTTACCTGCGCTCGAATTTGTGTTGAGTTTAACCTCGAGAAAGGCCTTCCGGAAGCCATTAAGCTCTCCCTGGGGGAATGGTTCCATATCCAAGAGCTAGACTATGAGCAGATTCCTTTTAAGTGCCTCCGGTGCCATGCTTATGGTCATTTCATAAAAAGCTACCCCAAAGTCTCTGGGGAGCTGGGACCAGTCAAAGAAGATTATTTTCAGCCAGTTTCTAATAGACAAAGGCAGCCAAGGCGAAAGGCCCCACTACCCCAGGCTCCGAAGGCCACTCATTCAACAGAGGCAACTCTAGAAAATAAAAACAGCTTTGATGCGTTGAAGGAAGATGAAGCCCTAGATCCAGAAACAACAGCAGTTACGGGAAATCCTCCGACAGGCGAAATCCTTCTGGATACCAACCCTCCAGAGTCAGCAGCAGCGAGAGAAATTTGCGACCCAGTTTCGGAGCCCCATGCCCCTGCAGGTCTAGTTGTTTCAACCACCTCTAGCGGCTCGGTGGAAACTTCTGACACTGAAGACATTTCAGTTTCGTCTCCACCCCTTACCCGAGGGAGAAAGTCCAACAAAGCACGTAGAGAAAAGGAGGCTGCCTCCAACATTTCTTTAGGTTCTCAGAAAAAGCTGGATCCATTTTTTAAGGGGAAAGTCTCATCCTCCTAGGTTTAATGTTGTGCTCTTGTCTCCTATTGTGCTCACAGTTATTCTAGCAATTTTAGCATTGTATCTCAGTCTATGTAGGCATCAGCTCTGTGTATCCCTGCCATTTGTAACCGATCTGTGGATTTTCCACCATTAATATAATTCCTCTAATCGTTATTGTCAAAAAAAAAAAAACAAAGCCCATCCAAAAAACCATCCCATTTATTCCGTGGAAACTGATATTGGTTCTTCTGTTTTCTTTAATGATTTGAGTTTTGAAGAGAAGGTGCTAGAGACTAATGTGACTGCCAAAGACAAATCTGATCAGAAAACTAAGAAAATTTTATAACAACAAGACAGTATAGAGAATGAGATGTGGAACATGAGCTTTGATGGAGCTGTCAGCAGAGAAGGAGCATGAGTTGGTGTTTGGATTAACCCCCCTAGACTGGCCAAAAAACTTTGTTCTTATAAACTTTTTTTTGAGTGCACAAATAATATGGTTGAATATGAGGCATTAATATTTGGATTGAAGACTTTGAAAGAAATGGGTGCTAGGAGGATAGTTGTACATGGAGATTCTGATTTGATCATAAATCAGGTGAAGGTAATATATCAAGAAAAGCACCCTAGATTAAGAATATATAGGAATATATTTCTTGACCTTCTTGAAGAATTTTCAAAATATAGTCTCTCAGTGATTCCAAGGGGTCAGTATCCGATTGTTGATGCTCTAGCTACTTCAACCTTAGTTTTGAAGATTCCAATTTTTCCTAACAGGGGATATAAGATTGAGGTCAAGCACATACCAACAATACCTTATAATATTAAGTATTGGTAGGTTTTTTAATATGATAAACAAATAGAAAGTTTATTAAGATGGATGGTGAATTTGCAAATTTGAACATTGATGAGGAATATTGTTGTGAAGAACAAGATGCGGTTGTGTTCGAAAATGATGGCTATTTCAAAAACCATATTGTTGGTAAGGATATAATGCAGCTAAAAAGTAACATCATTTCCAAAGGCCTAGTCCCATTAGAAAGACTCTTTGACAACAATGATGTGGCCATGAGTCCTAAAATTACTGTAAATGAAGGATATATCAAAGATTGCAACATTGGAACTCGGGAAGATCCCAAGATCATCAAGATGTACAAGACACTTAGCCCAGGGGTCAAACAAAGGTATATCAATTTAATGAAATAATTCCTTGATGTTTTTGCCTGGAGTTCTGAAGATCTGAAAGTTTACAATACCAAGGTGATTCAACATGTGATTACAATCAAAGAGGATCATAAACCTTTCAAAAACAAAATTAAGAAGAATTAATCCTTTGTTGTTTCCCTTGATTGAAAAGGAGATAAAAAATATGTTTGAAGCCAAGATCATAGTATATATGAGATTTTCTAAGTGGGTGGAAAATCTGGTACTTGTAAAAAAGAAGAGTGGAGAGATCAGATTATGTGTAGACTTTAGAAATCTGAACAAGTTATCTCTCAAGGACAATTACCCTCTGCCCAAGATGGATCACATTTTACAAAAAGTGGTTGGTTCTAAAAAAATATCAATGCTAGATGGTTTCTATGGATACAATCAAATCATGGTACACCCTGATGATCAGGAAAAGACGACCTTTACAACACCATGGGGCACCTTCATGCATTCAAAAATTCCTTTTGGACTCATGAGTGCAGGAGAAACTTTCCAAAGGGATATGGATATCTCCTTTGCCGAGAAGAAAGATAAATTTATTGTTATTTACTTAGATAATATCACTATATATTCAGTTTCTGATGAAGAACATCTTAAACATCTAAGGAGGGCTTTTCAAAAATGTAGAAAGTTTGGCATTTCATTGAACACTAAGAAATCTAACTTTGGCATGAAAGAGGGAAAGTTTCTTGGTCATATTATTTGAAAGGTGGGAATAAAGATAGATCCTATCAGAGTTGAGGGAATCCTTAAAATTGGCACACACAAAAGCAAGAAAGAAGTGCAATCTTTCTCGGGGAAAGTAAATTTTCTGAGAAGGTTCATCCCTAACCTCATTGAAATCATAAAGCATATCACTAACATGCTCATAAAAGGAAGTGAGATAAAGTGGATCCCTGAAGCCATAAAATAAATTGAAGATATTAAAGTGGCATTGACCAAAGCCCCAGTACTGGCCAGTCCTAATTTTGCAAAAGACTTTATATTGTTTTATTTTTCTTCAGAGCACACCATTGCTGGAGTCTTATTACAAAAAGATGAAAAGGATTTTGAGGGCCTATAGCATACTATAACAGGACATTGAGGGATTCCCCATTAAAGTATGATATCATGGAGAAGCAAGCATATGCATTGGTCAAGGCCCTAAAGGAGTTTATATTTTATATCTTACATTCTCATACCATTGCTTATGTGCCTAGCCATTTTGTGAAGGAAATTTTAACTCAGCCTAATCTCGAGGAAAAAAGGGGCAAGTGGATAGCTTTGTTGTTGGAGTATGAACATGAAATAAAGCCTACCAAGTTGATCAAGGGGAAGGGACTTGCAAAGTTGATGGCACAGACAAATTGTGATCTCTTTGGAATTAATTTCATTACTGACTTGTCAGCATATTCAGAAGAAGAAAAGGTCCCTCAGGTATCCCAAAGATTCCTTGAATCCCCATGGTATAATGACATTATTTATGTGTTGAGAAATTTGCAGGCTCCTCCCGAATTGAGAAAAACTAAGGCCATGTTTTTTAATCTAAAGGAAGCAAATTTTTGTATTCTAAATCAATCTTTGTATTGGAAGGATCCAAGAGGAATCTTATTGAGTTGTTTGCTGGAGGAAGAAGTAGAAAAAACCATTACAGAATTTCATAAAGGTGATTGTGGAGGGCATCATTATTGGAAAACTATTGTGCACAAGATATTGAGGGATGGTTTCTATTGGCCTAACATTTTTTATGATGTTTACAAAGAATTTTTTAAGTTGTCATGAATGCCAAATTTTTGATAGGAAGAGAAAACTGCAACCTTTTCCCTTGAAGCCTATCTCCATTGAAGCACCTTTTAGAAAATGGGGCCTTGATTTCATAGGAGAAATTCATCCATAGTGTTCAGCTCAACACAAGTGGATACTGATAGAAACATATTACATCACCAAGTGGATTGAAGCAGTTCCCACCAGGCAAGCCACAAATAATGTTATCATTCAGTTTTTTGAGAACAATATTTTGTCTAGGTTTGGTTGTCCAATCAAAATCATTATAGACAATGAAACAACATTTAAGTCCAAAAATATGGAAATTTTTTGCAGTGATTACAATATAACTCTTGGAAATTTCACACCTTATTACCCTCAAGGTAATGGGTTGGTTGAATCATCTAATAAAATCTTGACTAGAATTATCAAAAACTGCTACAAGATAACAAAAAGGATTGGAACATGAATATTATCCATGCACTGTGGGTTGACAGGATCACTACTAAAAGGTCTATTTCCACCTCAGCCTTCCAGATTGTGTATGGCATGGAGGCAGTTTTTCCTACTTCATTAGGACTGCTAGTGATGAGATTGCTACATGAGAAAGATGTTGAACCAGATGCCACTCAAAGGAGAACAAATGAATTAATAAATTTCCAAAAAACAAGAGATAAATCCTTCAACAACTCTCAATTACACCAAGAAAGAATTAAAAGGATTTTGACAGGCATAGTAAGGAAGATGATTTCAAAGTGGGGGATTTGGTGTTGAAATGGGATGCCGGGAATGAGGACAGATGAAAGCATGGGAAATTTGACCATCTGTGGCTGGGACCTTTCAAAATTGTGGCATACCATGGAAATAATGCCTATTTGCTACAGTAACGTAATGTAGATCACGTTGGTGGAGGACCTGTGAATGGCAGGTTTCTCAAGCATTATCTCTCTTAAAGGAATTTTCACCCTTTCCATTCATTGTATATAACCATTTTTTTTTCAATTGAAGTAATTGAAATAAAATCAACATAAATTGGAGCTTGAAGCGAAGGCCCTAAGTTATGTTGAGTGTAATTTGAGTTAGGTGAATGAAATTTTGTGAATAAGATGTTGATCGATTTAGTTGGAGGAGTAAAATAAAGCTTAATGGGTGGGCACTTGGTCTATCGTTCTTTGCTACCTCATTGGGAGGATAACATCCCCAGTTGGAGCCCATGTTAGTCACCATCAAAAAATTTATTTGAAATCAAGATTTCAGGATCTGACAAGGTGCTAAACCGATTTGGGATCCCGACAAACTAGAGAAGGGGATAAATATGGTAGGGAGAGGCTAAAACTGGTGGAAGCACTAAGTTTATGGGGCCCAATATGCCACAAATCGTGACCTCTCAATATCGATGGACGAGAATGATTTCTAGGAGAAAAACTGTGCAGAGGTTAATTTTGGAAAGAGGAATGAAATTTAAACCATGGTTTCTTTTTGGGGATACGTGGTGCCACCAGGTGCATTTAGGGGTGAAAAGAGGGTTTCCCCAAACCACTTCCTCACACCCCTGAAATTTGGAAAAGTATAAAAGGGAATTTTGTTGGTTATTTTATTATTTTTCGAACATTGGACCGTTTGAAACTTGGTGTGGCCACCCTCGTTCAAATGTAGCTCAACAGTAAGACAATTACACACCATTTCCACTCATTTCTAGGTATTCTTCATCTCATCCATGGATCCTATCATAACTTTAGTAACAGAACGATATCCTGTGGAAAACAAAGAATCCCTAATTGACTCAGATTCATATGTCTTTGATACCGAAATCACCATTTCTCCCATCTCTGTGTCCATAAGCAACCTGTTCGATAATGTAGGAAGGTGTATATCATTCCTTGAAGCAGTCCAGGACACCATAGTCCCTTATGTTGTCTAAATCCATTTCCATTTTCCTGAATTTATAGGTTGGTGCACCAAACATTATTCACGCGAAGAAAGAATCGTTGTGAATAAACGAGGGTCCGAGGTCATGTGTAGGGTAGAGAGTATGATCAATTCGAGACTACCTTGGTATACCAGAGTCTTTTTCCGCAAATTCTAAGTCTTTTAATGAAGATAATCTAATTAGGGTATACAAAGAATGTCCATCAGAGGTCTGATATTTATTTTTACAGACAATTGTTAAACCAAAACATTTTTCAGAGAGACTGTCTTTGCCAATGAACGTGAGTATAATGGTTATTGAAGTCTAATGGGTTTATTCCTTATTGATTCACATTTTAGGTCTAGACAATGATAAACATGTGGTTGAATTCATGCTCATTTTCCTTTTAAAAAATTTAAGTCAGAGTCTGGTCT
>ML779476.1:548088-561676 GCA_009831015.1 Picea engelmannii | reverse complement strand
TTTGAGAGTACTGAGGGAGATAGTATAGATTCTTCATCTTATTCATTCAGATGTATGTGGCCCGATGTCTTCGGCATCATTGACTGGTTTTCTATACTATGTTGTATTCATTGATGACTTCTCACATAAGTATTGGATTTTCTTCATGAATATCAAAGGATAGGTCTTCAGTCGGTTCCAGGAGTTCAAGTCTCTTGTGGAGAAATGGACAGGGAAGAAAATCATAGTTTTGAGGATAGACAATGGGGGTGATTATACCTCCAAGGAGTTCATGGACTTTTGTGCAGGGGAGGGCATCAGGAGAGAGTTGATTGTTCTTTACAACCCGCAACAAAATGGGGTTGCAGAGAGGAAGAACAGGGCCATTGTTGGGGCTGCAAGAGCCATGCTACATGATCAGGGGCTGCCACTATTTCTATGGGTTGAGGCATGTTACACTGCAGTTTATCTATAGAACATGAGTCCTCAAAAGTGTGTGGGGAGCATGACTCCTAAGGAGGATTTTCTAGGAAGAAGCCTGAGGTGGGGCACTTTTGGATTTTTGGGTGAATCACTTGTTCATATGACCCTTCTAAGAAGAGGAAAAATATGGAGCCCAGGGCAGAGAGAGGGATCTTTTTTGGGTACAGTGATAATTTAAAGGCTTTCCATATATACCTTTCTTCCTTAAGAAAGAATGTCTTGAGGAGGGATGTAAGATTTGAGGAGGACAGAGCATTTAGGAAGTCTAGGGGGATAGAGAGGGGTGAGTAGTCTTCACCTTAGATTTAGGTGAGTCCATAGTAGACTACAATGACACAGGATTCGGGGCCACCAGTTTCAGTGACGACAGGTTCACAGGTGATAGGGCCACAAGGTTCAGGTTCCCAGGATACTGGTCCACAGGTTTTGGAATCGAGTACTCCAGAGTCTACTTTATGATCACTATCTTCAGGAGATGGGGTTGAGTAGGGAGAGTCCCCTCCATGAGACACTACTTCAGAGAGGAGGAAGCCCAAGTGGCTTTAGGATACTTTTAGGGAGGCACAGGGTTCAGTGGGGAATCCTAGATAGGCAATGAGGGAGAGTAAACCTCCTAAGAGGTTTTGAAGCTACATTGCTATGGTGAGAAGTATTTGGGAGTTAGAGCCTTCAACTTTTGAGGAGGCTTCTAGTAGACAAGTTTGGAGAGATGCCATGATGGAAGATTACAATTCCATCATGAAGAACGATGTCTGGGAAGTTGTTCGTAGACTTGAGGGGAAGTCAGTGGTGACTTCCATATGGCTCTATAAACTCAAGCATGTTGCAGATGGAAACATTGAGAAGTACAAATCTCTCTTTGTGGCTTGGGGATTTTCATAGGTTGAGGGAGTCGACTTTGATGATACTTTTGTGCTAGTTGCTAGATATACTTCGATCAGGGCAGTGATATCCATTGTAGTAGAGATGGGTTGGAAGATCCACCAGATGGATGTGAAGACCACATTTCTGAATGGTATTATATAGGAGGAGGTATATATTGAGCAGCCTTTGGGCTTTGAGGTTGGGGATAGAGGCTCATGTGTGTAGACTGAAGAAGGCATTGTATGGGATGAAACAAGCTCCCAGAGCTTGGTATTCAAGGATAGATTCCTATTTGCAGTAGTTGGGCTTTGAGAAGAGTGAGGCAGATCCCATCCTATAATACATTGTGGTTGGAGAGGATCCTCTCATTCTCTTTCTATATGTTGATGATCTATTCATTATAAGAGCATAGAGACTCATCAGCAGCTGCAAGGAGAGCCTTGATTCAAAGTTCGAGATGACGATATTGGACTAATGCATTAATTTTTGGGATTGGAGGTTTGGCAGGAGCCTGAACACATCTTCCTGGGACAGGGGAAGTATGTGTGTGACTTTCTAACCAGATTTTAGATGGAGAATAGTAGGCCCATGACCACTCCTATGATTACCAGCTGGAAGAAGCTTCATGCTTCCGAGTCACAGTTAGTGGATTCCTCCTTGTATCATCATTTTATTAGGTCATTGATGTATTTGGTAAATACCATGTTAGATATTTTTTTTGTTGTCAACACTCTTAGTCAGTTCATGGTGGATCCTAGAAGAGTGCACTAGGTGGTAGCAAAACATGTGCTCAGGTATAGTTTTGGTACGATAGACTATGGTCTGGACTATCAGAGAGGATATGGAGTTCATCTGGTTGGCTATACAGATTCATATTGGGTGGGATGTGTCAGTGACAGGAAGAGTACTTCAAGGTGTTGTTTCGGATTGGGCTCAGTAGTTGTGTCTTGGTTCAGTCGAAAGAAAAATTTAGTGGCTTTGAGTTGTATAGAGGCTGAGTATATGGCAGACAGTCAGGCCAGTTGTGAGTCCCTTTGGCTTCATAAGTTGCTGGTGGGATTGTTCGATGTGCAGTTGAGGCCTGCCATAATTTACTGTGATAATCATAGTTGCATTAAACTCTCAGAGAATCCCATTTTTCATGACTGGTTTAAGCATATAGAGATTTGTTATCACTTCATCCATGATTGTGTTCAGAGAGGAGTTGTGGAGATACAATACATATCTACAGAGGAGAAGGTTCCATACATACTCACCAAAGCATTGGGTAGGGGAAAGTTTGTATTTTTCAGGGACAAGCTTGGAGTGGTGAGTAACACTTTCCTCGGTAAGAGGGAGTGTTAAAAATTTAATTAAAAAGTACCTAGGCAAGTGTTTCTCATCACCTAGGTGCCTAAGGGGTGATAAAGTGCCTAATGCATTCCATAGTCATTTAATTTGTGAGATGCAAATTAAAAGGTGACTTTTTGAGACTTAGGGAAAGTGGGTGGATAAAGTGATATAATTTCCACCGTTGATCTCATCTAACCTCCACTGTTGGATGAAGATACTTTTCACCTTCCCTCATGAGGTCGATTAGGATTGGAGGGCACACCCATTGTTGGGTTGTTGAGATATTTTTGAGAGAGAGCAAGAGAGAGCATTTTCGAGCTTGATAAGAGACCATTTTTGCATAGCCAGGGCATGCATTCCAAGGCAGCCAGCTAGCACAGAAAGCAAGGAAGAAAGTACAACATTGAAAGTAGACCATAATGTATGGATTGAGAAGGCCATATAGCTTCAAGGGTAGGCACATAAATCGAGGGAAGGTACAGTCCAACAGAGAGGTCATACTATACAAATTTTTGAATTCTGTACAACAGGAAAAAGGCATGGAAGCTGAGGTAGAAAAATACAATGCATATTGTATGGATTATGGACAGTCCATATGACTGTTATTCAGGAACACAATTCGAGGGACAAGTTCTGTGGTGTTTTACATGAAGTTTTGACACTTTTCTGAAGGAATCCGTACAACATTTATTGTTCTTTTTTTGGGTTGTGACTATTGGGATGAATTTCAAGGTGTTCGTACATCATTTTGGAGGCAGAGAAATCAAGAAGCAGACCTGTAATTAATTGCAAAAAATTCTGGAAAGAGTTTTGTGGAGTTTCTCTCATTTTCCTATGTGAAGACTTGGCACGATTATCGAGATAAGTTTGTCATTTAAATTTCTAAAGATGAACATGTTGTACAAAATTTCTCTAAATCTCCTAAATAATAAAAATCTCCCTCTCTCACTGGTTTTCCCCTTGTGGGTTTTTCTAGGGTCGTTGTTAGACCGATAATCACTGTGTTAAATTTTTCTGAGTTTATGTCTTGCTGATATTTTATTTCTATGTTATAAACGATGTTCAAAATCCTCATGTTTCAGTTCTAAAAAATATTTTCTATTTTGTTTAATTGCCTATTAAAATTTTGGGTTTGGGCATTAAACATTGGATGAAAAATCAACGACACTGAAACTGGGTTGGGGTATGAAATTTTACATACACTTGCATTTTTTTACATAACTTGCATAAATTTATTTAATTTTCATGTTGTCTTGTAGAAATCGAGTCTTATCCATTCTTGGTTCAGATCCATTTTGGATCACACCTCCCCATTGAGAGGATTTTTGGTGTCCAAAAGCTCATGGAAACAAATTTGGATCTGTGTTGTCTATTTCTATGGAATGTGGTTGCAATGCTAGCTCCTATATATAGCTCTAATTTTGGCTCTCGCCCATGGCTCTTGCTGCTAAATATGGTCCTCGGTTATAGATGTGGCTCAGGTTCTTGATCTCTTGTTCCCATAATGCAGAAATATTCTCACTGGTTCTCAACTTTGAGAAATATCTAGATATAAATTATGGACCCAACATCCATTCCCTTCTCCCTCTCTACCTTTGAGACAGTCCATATTGGAATTCATGAAGCCAATTCGAATGATGGTCTTATTGTTGTTCGATGTGATCCCATCATGTTGTCATCACATATCAATCCTATGAAAGGAAGTGTGGTTTCCTTCTTCATCTAGGATTGATTGGTTTTTGGAATGGAAAAAAATCTATAGTTCCTTCACATTCTTGCAATAACACCATGGAGTTTTCAAAGACTCCTCTAAGGTCTTGACCTCCATACAACAATATCCGACACAGTTTCAATATGGGGTTCTTCAGATGCAATTAAAGAAACAAGAGTTGGATTGTGGCTACTCTCAGCATCAACCTTTTTTCCTTCTTGTTTGTTGTGTTTCTCTCATGTGATTCTATATCTCCTTGGAAAAATTATGTCTCTTGGATTGGAAATGCACGCATCTCTTCATCTTCTTCAATATTCTCTCTCCACATCCTTCTCCTGGTTGTGCGGTTTCTAGGGTAAAGCTTCGGATTAAGTCTCCAACACTTTTCTTCTCAGTGACCACTCAAATTGCGATGGTGGAAACATTTATTATTGTCGCTGCAAGGACTTCTTGACACACTCATCTCCATGTTTCTTTGTGATTTTTGTTGGATTGGATAATCCTTCTTGCCATTCCTCCTTTGGAAGAAATTTTTCCCGTGACATGTTGATTTATTCTCCCAACAAGATGCCTCAAGATGGACTTTCTTTCCACAATGTGAGCATGTATTTTCGTACCAAAATGCTTCTATGGTATCACCTCTCCTCTTGCAACAATGAAAAACAAGAAATGTTTTTTTTTACGTAGACCCCCTGGTCTTCTTGTTATTCTTCCTCTCTCTACTTGGCTTTCTACTTTCTTTGAGTGCAGGCGTAGTTTGAGTTTGTGAACTCTCCTCATTGTTTCCCTCCTTCAATCTTCCACGAGAATTTTGAGGTGGTAGTAGGCTTCCACCTTCACTTATCATTGTTGTTCCTTCTCTTGATGAGCAGGCCAACTCTGGCATGTCTTTTCCCTTCACAAAAATGGTCTTCATGGTAATGGGATTTCACTTCTCCCATCAAATCCTAAGAATTCATGCTTGGATTTTGGTGTAGCTATAATGGGGCTTAAGATGTATTGTCTCCTTCCTATCCCTTCTCCATAATATCCCATTTTCCTTAAAAGTTTAGATCCAATTATCCCCTAGTATGCTTCTAAAATTTACCAAGTTTCTATTGAGGAATGCATATGGATGGTTAGATTATCAAAATCGTCTTGTTCATGGTGTTGGTTGATGCAATGTAAATTGATGGTGGACTTGCTTCTCGGTTCTCTTGGAGGACAATTTCTTAGAGATTCTTTGAGGCCTCCTCCTTCTCTACCAAATCATGTTGCAGTTGTTCCAACATATGAGTAAGCCTATTTTATTTCCAACTATCCTATTAGACAAACTTCTCACTGTTCTTTTTGCTTGTCCCAATATGTCATGACCATTTTGAGGGTGTCAAGACATTCTTTAAACCTCTTATTAAGAAATGGAAATAATTTGGTAGAGGTATCCTTTTGCTTCTCCATATTTTCCACACTTTGGTTAAACATCTTAAACTTCTCCTTCAAGTGATTTTTCTTTTCTCAAAGCTAAGAATTGGTGGCCCTCAAGTATTCCAACTTATCTCTTCTTTATTTACACATGTCGAGCTCTACAATATTACATTCCTAGTTCTAGAAGTAGTGTCTCGGTCAAGGATGGAACTAGTTTGATACCATATGATTCATAAATGATGGAATTATATCCAACTCACTTCACCAACACAAAACTTGTGTGAATATATATTTCTCGTTTGTGTCTTACCTTTGTCCTCAAGCTTTATAGAGTGCTCTATCCTCTACAAGCCACTAGGTGTCTGTCCTCTTCCTTACACACCAATCTTTGTACTTCTCTGAATTCCTATGATTATTGTAAGGTATTTCACTTACTTAACCTGCACATTATAATCCATATGACTATATAATGGAAAATATAATACCCATGATGTTCTTTGACTACTATTATCCAAGAAGCCTAATTTGGCTCTCTTTTTGTTGTAGTTGGCTTTGCAAAGTTAGAACAAATTCCTTTCAAGGAGTAACCCCCCTACCTCTGTGTGAGACAAACCCAACAACCCACTTTGCAATTATATTTTTATTCATACAAAACCAAAAAAACATGAATATTATTCGCCTTCATGATTCCATTAATTAAATGTCTACAATTCAAATAAGAAACAAAGTTTGCTTCTTCATGAATGGTTGTATCTTCTCATTAATTAAACAACAATGAGCCTAAAGTCGTCACATCTCTTGGTAGTTAGCATATGGATCAACACTCAACTCTTCTAACAAAACAATGTTTGTGGTTATCTCTCAGAATTTTCACATAAGTGATGATTGTCCAACACAACTTGATCACTTAACACCTAACTTAACTACACAACAAGAAATTTAATAGTTCCAAAACTATTTTAAACACACAACAATGTATTAGAACGACCAACAATGTATTAGAATGCCCAGGCAGGTGGGGATTGACCTAGACAATTGGGAAAATATCCCAATAATTATTAAAAATTCCCAGGAACATCTAAAAATGATCGACAACATTTAAAAAATGTCCAAGAACATTTAAAAATGCCCAATCACATTTAAGAACCCCCTACAACATTTAAAAATGCCTAGGAACATTTAAAAATGACCCAGACAATGTAAATTTGACCGATCATTTAATTTAGATTCCCAAGGGAATGTAAAATTGTCCTAGTCCAAGAGAAACATATAGACAAGTGCTAAATCGAACCAAGAAAGGAGAATTTGATCCAACAATCAAGAAATCACTCAACAACAAGCTAAAATGTCGCTCAAATGAAAGATACAACATGTGGGTAATGGGAACACTCAACCAACAAGAAAATTCAACTCAGGGTGTGAGAGCGACCCTGGAAGAGAGAGAAATTGCCCAAAATCTATCAAATACCAATTTAGAAACTCCACATTATTTGCAACAAATCCATAATTGAAACCATTGATCTTAGGGCTCCATTAAATGGAAAAAAACCATCACATAGTTGTTGTCTTTCACAAACAAATGGGAAAATAAATTATGAGTGATGCTAATAGAAATGCAATAGATTGTTCTTCATTTCCATTCAGGGTTCAACTACAGGAATCATTAAAACTCATAGAATTCCATACATAATATCAATAGTAAAACAAACAACAAGAATATGCTCAGTAGAGTGAACGCACATACATTTCTCTTCACAATTAGAGATAAATATAGAACAATTCATCTAACCATTCAAACACATCATAATACAAATATTTACAATGGAACCCAAATGGGCACACCAACTTTGAATGGGGCTCAATATTTAATTCGGCTATCTCTGGTTACAATGTAAATCCTCCTTCTTTTCTTGGAAAAACAAAGACCATTTGAGAATGAGAGTGAGGGAATAAATAAGGGGAGCTAGGGGCTAAGGGAAGGTCATCAACCATGGCTCTTCACTTCCCATTCCTTAGCCATTTCTCTTATTCAATTTTAATTTTTTTCATTTAATTACTCTTTTTAACTTTTCTCTTACAACTTCATTTGGCTTATTTAACTTTACACTTGCATTGTTTTACATAACTTGTATAACCTTAATTATTTGTCATGTTGTCTTGAAAAACCGAGTCTTATTCATTCTTGATTCGGATCCATTTCATATCACATATAGATATATGTGTATAAATAACCATTAATACAATATAATTAACAAAATAACCATAACCATTGATACAATATAATTAAAAATATAACCATAACCATTATACCACTTATGATTCCATGATCATTGTTACAATATAATTTATAAAACCTTATATTTATTATCTAAGGTATAACTACTGAGTTAATTTATCTATGCAAGAAGAAAGGTCGTGTATCATTTCCATGATATATTTGTCTTTTTGGTGTCCATTAAATTGGATAATCAAATTGATATGAATCCAATATATTCGAAATATGATTTTGTTTAATGTAATCCATATGTTCAAGTGCATTGAATTCCGCTATTACAACTTAAATCAACTATTAATTATCAATTTGATTATCATGACATATGTTATGATTTAAATTTGAGTCGGTGGTTTTATTATTTAGATGACACGCGACTACAAGTAGACTTAGTCCACAATTTTATGGGATACATGCATATAAGGTTCTCGTTCTATTAATTATAATATTCGATGAGATATACATAAGGATATCGCTTTACAAATTACAATCGAAKGAATTATATGGGATAGCCACGGAGCTATTAATACTTAGTTTACAATCACAAGATTTTTTATCTTCATTTGCACGATGGCTATTAATACTTAGTTTACAATCACAAGATTTTTTATCTTCATTTGCACGATGGCTATAGAATTCTGAAGTGCACACAGGATATATAATGCAACAAAAATTCCTTGCAACATATTATCACAAGTTTTTCAAGAACCAACACATATATTCTATTGTTACTTCTACTCAATGGTGACTTTGATGAATAAACATGTACAATTAGTTCACAAGTTCTATGTATAAATAAAACTACAATTCCATATATATATATATATATATATATATATATATATATATATATATATATATATAAAAGAGAGAGATATGATATTGTTTAATGGATCATTTAGTTTGAGAAAAATAGAATACAAGATGCCAGATCATGTATATAAACGTTTCCCATAGGCGTCCATCTCAAATCACATCTACATAAGGATTTTTGACACAAAACTATTGATTCTATCGTTGTAGGTATCAACGATATCTAGGTAGCACATACTTTAGAATTTATAGAATCTATGATAAACACCAACTAATTGTAGGTGATTCATATACTATAGGTAATTGCATTTAAAAGTTAGACAGTAAGACTCATTCGGTTTTTCTTTTAGTAATAGATAATGTTTATAATATTATCTATCTATGGATTATGTGAAATGCAACATGAATACTTTTTAAAACCAAGTATCAAATATATATTGCATCTCTTTAGAAATTATATGAGAAACAACTTGTATAAGTTTCAGTTTAACCAAAACACATTCTTAACATATCATTTGAATAATATAATTAGAAACACAATGGTGAACTAATTACATATTTGATATACATTATAATAGTCTCCAACCCTTCATTTCAACAATACAATCCATTTTTGTGAATAATTGAAATGGACATAAATTTTATAAATAATATCAATAGATTCACAATTTTATAAACATCTTGGAATTTGATAACTTCATCAATGAAATGTGTGTATAAAACAAACATAAGAATTTGAAATGCATGCTCCAATTCCTAACCTTACTTCACTAGTCAATCATTGATGAGCTACTGCTTGACCTCCCTACCAACTCATTTGAGTACTCTCCTTCCTCAAGGATCCCCGAATCACAATGGAGTTGTATGAAAAATTACCTCACTAGCCAATGATTAGAGAAATAAATAGTCAAGATTGAGAAGAATCCTGGAAATTCTCAACAAAAATCAATAGACCAAACTATCAACAAATACCAATGATTTTTTTAAGAATTACTATTGTTGGATTACTATAGGGGGGGGGTGAATCAGTATTAGCGTATTTATAATCATTTTTCTTCAAATGTTATATCAATGTAGAATTACTATCCAATAATGAGCAGAAAGATATAAGCAATCACACACATACACAGTACACTAGTGTTGTTGGAAATGTTTAACAGGTAGCATATGCTTGTCATTGATGGCAAGTACAACACTGATGATGGCTTGAGTACAGCAGCGATGATCTACAAACAAATAGAAGATAAGTCCAGGAAGATCGAATGATCGAAGGAAACGCAACATTGACAAAATGATCGAAGTCTCGAAAAGCATTTCTGATCGTTGGATCTCATTCAAAATTCTCAAAAGAACGAGGGTCCTCAGATCAGAATATAGACAAGAAGAGCGCTGAACAGGAGGAAAGATCACAGACGTCATATCTGAGCGCAGGGTCCGACCACCGTTGGATCGAGGAGAACCTACACTATCCTTAAAGAACAAGGAGAAGCGAGCATAATCGCGATATGCGAAATCGAGACTTAATCTGAGCCATCGGATCGAGGTTGAATATGGACCGTTGATCCCAATCCATGTCGGAGTTTTGAGGATCGCGAGTTAAACATGTCAAAGATTATTAACATCAGGAATCCTGAAATCGCGATATGCGATATTACGATTTAATCGCAGTCATCAGATCAAGATAAGATCTGGACCGTCGATCCGACTCACGTCAGTAAACCACGTCAGCTAGGAACATGTGGCACAACCAGGTAATGACAAGTGTCAGACTGATTCAACATTTCAGGCACATGTAAGTCACGAATCAGAGTGACACATGGCAGTATTCAACATGTGTCAATCAACGTGTGACATCAGTAGATGTACACCACTTCAGAGTTTCAAGGATCGCATGTTGGAGATGTCAAAGAAACAATGAAACAAGAATGTCAATTCTGCGATATGCGAAATTACGATTCAATCATAGCCGTAGAATCAAGCTCAGATATGGACCGTTGATCTAACTCCATATCGGAGTTTCGGGGATCGCGACATGGAGAGGCAAGTAAACAATGCAACAAGAATGTCGATTTCACGATATGCAAAATTGCGATTCAATTGCAGTCGTTGAATCAAGCTCTGATCAGGACCGTTGATCCCACGCCATTTTGGGGTATCGGGGATTGCGACTTGGAGAGTCGAGATATCTCATCTCCAGACTCACGAAATGTGAAATCACAAAATATCCTTATGCATAAGGCTGTGGTCACAGCCCATGGTCACAAGAAGGGAAGGAGTCAGTCCAGATAATCTCCATTTGGGGGTTTCGGAGATCGCTACTTGGAAAGTTGAGATGCCTCATCTCCAGATCCATGAAATGCGAATTCGCGAAAAGCACTTTTTGCATAGGCGCTTGGTTATGATCATAGCCATATTGGGAAAGGAGCTAGTGCAGAAAAGTTCTATATCAGAACTTCAGAGATCGTGAAATAAAGTGTCGAGACACTCATCATAGAATTGTCAAATGTTGAAATGCCGAAATGAATGCAAGATCCCATGGAATCAATCCAACGATGCAGATGAATTTAAACAAGATCAGAGGGCTACTGAGGCACAACGCAGTGAAACTGCCAGAAACCATTGATGACATCTACTAGAGAATTCGAAGAGACCTATGTGTGATCGCCAGAGGAGATGAAGAGTCTCCAAGCTTCGTCCAGTGAAGGAGGTCTATTCTTAGAAGGGATTGACAGATGGATGAGCGTTGAAGTATGTAACTGAAATAGAGAAGGTGAGCTCGACTTTCACAGAGAAGATGAAGAGTCTCAACTACCAGAGAGAAAAAGGAATCTCGGCATGACACCTAGTGATGATAGACACAGGGGTTGAACTGCCAGAGAAGTTGATGAGTCGCGATGATGATCACGCAGAGCACCTGAGATGTGGAGGAGATTGGCGTGGAGTCAGCATGCAGAGGCATTGCGAACATTGCATGCACAAGGTGCACAGAAGCTATAAATACACGGTACAAAGAAGAGATGGGAGTTGTTGCGGTTGTTGTTGGAGTTGTTGTTGTCGCTGTAGAGGAGAATTTAGGGGTGTGCAAGGAGGCAGAGCGCAGGAGAAGAAATGCACAGTAGAGGAATGTTGCATTGAAAGGATATGGCATAGAGAGCTTAAAATGCAAAAGAACAGACAACGCAAGTCAGGTGTGCAGGAAGGCAGTTAGGCAGACATAGCAACGAAATGCAACAGAACAGTGATGAGTCTGGTAAGCCATTGTTGAACATTATATCACTGTAATAAGTTTTAGTAGCAAAGATTTATATTTCAGGGTGGTTGGGAGGTGCTAGGGAGGATTGTTGTCCTCATAGGTTCAAGTCGGTGCTTGAGCACAGGGAGTTGTAGCTTCCATCTGGTTGTAGCCAGAGAAACCAGGGTGGCAGAGTGGTGCAAGGGAGAACTCTTTTTCTCTGTTATACAGGTTGGTGCCTGTATGATTGGAGGTTGGTGCTTCCATCTAGTTGGTGCTAGAAACACTCAGTGAGTTGGTGCTTCCTTCTAGTTGGTGCTAGAGAAACCAGGGAGTTGGTGCTTCCTTCTAGTGGGTGCTAGAGAAAACAGAGAGTTGGTGCTCTCAACAAGTATTAGCTTGCAAAATTGAGGTTGTAGCCTCATTATGAGTTGGTGCTCATATGTATGATAATGTAAATAATGTAACTATTACTTATCATATAAAGAAAAAGAGGTTTTTACCTTGTATGGGTTTCCTCGGGAAATATTTCTCTCTGTGTTTCTCATATATGTGACTGATGTTGAATGTGCCATTGTTTATTTTCCTGCATTATTGTGATCATCATTCAGTGTTTCTGCAAAGAGGTTAAAAGAAGCATAATTGTTTAAGCATAGTAACAACTGATTCACCCCCCCCCTCTCAGTTGTCCAACAATTGGTATCAAAGCCGACCCCCTTTTATCTAAGGTTAGATCCTAGATCTTAAACATGTCAAGCCATGAAGGAAATTCAACCAATAAGGCCCCTCTGTTCAATGGAACAAACTTTCCCTTCTGGAAAGTTAGAATGAGAACCTACATAATGGATTTAGGTGCAGATGTCTGGGATGTGGTAGATACTGGGTATGTAAGGCCAGTTGTGCTATTTAATAAGGATGACAAACTAGAATTTAACTTCAATGCTAAGGCTATGAATGCTATATTGAGTGGGCTTGCAGAAGTAGAATTCGTAAAAGTTATGCACCTAGGAACTGCCAAAGAAATGTGGGACAAACTCATTAGAAGTTATGAGGGTAATGAGAAGGTAAAGGATGAAAAGCTTCAAACCTACAGAATATAGTTTGAACAGCTGAAGATGAAGGAAGATGAAACTATTGGAAAGTACCTTCTGAGAATAGAAGAAATGGTAAATGCAATGAAGGCACTTGGTGAAACAATTGAGGAACCTTCTTTAGTTCAGAAAATCTTGAGATCTCTCCTAGATAGGTTCAACCCGAAGGTCTCTGCTATAAAAGAACTTAATGATCTAAAAACCTTACAGTTTGATCAACTTCTAGGAACATTGACTGCATATGAAATGAGAATAGTTAAAGACAAACCCACTTCCAGAGAAGCATCATTTAAAGCAGACAAGAATGAGGATTCTGAGCCCGATGAAATTGAAGCAAAATTTGTGAAGAGACTGAAGAAGGGATCAGGAAAATACAAAGGTAAACTGCCTTTCAAATGCTTTAACTA
>ML779476.1:520560-535649 GCA_009831015.1 Picea engelmannii | reverse complement strand
TGTGCCTCTTCTTTCTTCTTCCTTCTGCTACTACTAGGTGCATCGTACTCTTCATGAGTAACCATTGGAATTTCTATTAGGCCAGGGTCAGATAGTTTGGCCTGGTCTACTGGGATAAGGAACTCTACGATCCATTCCTTATTGATTTCTTCCATGTCCTCCTCTGTAATCTTATAATAGGACTGAAGCTCTTCTTTACATTCGTCTGTGTGTACAGTGATATAAATGAAATGCCTATCTGCACAAAACTTCGCCATTGGCCTGACCCTATGAAGGGTTTTCTGTGTTATATGAGGGAAGGAATCAATAGCCCTTTTCAACTGCAGGTAGTATCCATGGAACACCACGTTCAATTGCCATTTTTTCCCCATATCGCTCGAATACCAGAGCGTGGTGAACTTCGCCGCTAGAGGTTCAAATGGCTCAATGTCAGGGAAGGTCACTCCTTTTAGCATCTCCCAAGCAACAAACACGATGAGGATCAACAACCAACTAAAATGGAACTCATAGCTCTGATCCTAAGCTTTGCAACAATCCAATTCTAATCGTTTGATTAGGTAACTAGCCCAGTTCATTTGGAGTCCTTCCACACATTTTTTGGTGAGGTCAATGACAAACCCTGTGACCTGCGTGGGTTTGTTCTTCCTTACTAACTTACCAACAATCAACTGTCAAGCAAGGTTTACTGCGCCATTCTGAATGGAGGCTACCTTGTAACCTCGCGTCCCCTTCTCCACATTGTCATAGTTATATTTAATCCTCTGTGCCAGGGCATAGTCTATAGCCTTTCTTGGGTAAAAGTATTGTGGTTCTGGTCCTTGCATACTTACTACAGTGATCCTATGGATCAGTGCCAGATCGATCGTAATGCATCTATCCATCCATATATAACCACCATGGAAGCACAATAGCGGGATTTTAATGCACGCATTAACCTCCTGATGCCTTCCAAAATGGGGTATCTTCATTACGTTCAGAGTAGTGGATTGCACGATGTTCATGGTCCACAGTTGGGGAATGACTTTCGATTTCTTTCCCTTTGTCTTGGTCAAATATTTGTGAGGTGAGAGCATGTCATAGATCTTGTGGTCGCCTAGATTATAGTCGTTGATCTTTAATGTCATAATCTTCTCCAACTATGGTTTAACTGCATGTATCCCCTTCGGGGGGTATGCTGTAATCAAGGTGTAGTCAAAGTCCCTTGGGACACTATCACGACTCACCACACCGGCCATGGGTGGGATGTATTCGAGCAGGATGGATGGGATTAAATTCTCATTCGCCAAGTCATCACAATACTTGGTTCTTTTCTTGGCCACAACTCGGGATGGTCCAGATCTATGGGTAGTAGATGGAGAGTCATGCACTCCTCTTGTCGATGAATCTTGAACTCCTACGATCATCACCTTCTCAGCCATGACGTCAATTAGATTTTCTTCGATGGAATTTTCTATTGCGCTAATGTCTTCTGACATGCACACTCAAGATCGGGTATCTCAGGTTGATGAAAAAACACTCACTGCAATATAACAGGATGCGAAGTCTCAATGAACACAGTGCGGTAGTAGTCAGCTCTTTGTGAGCTCGAAAAATCACTATTTGCAAAAGTTTTCTCGTTGCAACGTTCAACTAGATAAATAGACAATGTCATAATGGTTCCTTTCAACAAGTCGAAAAATAATTAACTAATGCGATTCCATTTGTTATGGTGTGGTCCCAATGGTCCAATGGAGATATTTTGGGCCATAACTTCTTTCCTAACCATTCGAGAGCATTGATTGAACGGTCATAATACTTCCAATGGTCATATTGATCTGTCATGGTGAAGTGATAATCTACATTGTACTGATATTCCGACGAAGTTCAAGTTCTGGAAACCTTCATTCTGCAAAGTTCTCTCTGGAGCTTCTTGCAATTTTTCTAACTTTTCTTTCTTCTTGTTGATCTTTAGCCTTCTTTCCTATAATCTAAGTTACTGGGTTTCTTTTTCCATTTTGATTCTTATCTTCTCTTGGCATAGTAACTTAGCATTGTTGATGATCTTTCATAGGGTTCAAGGGTGATACTTCTTCTCTGTCTGGGGTAGGTTCTCTACTTTCTTGTATGGACAAGTCTTCCAAGTCTATCTGTGTTCTGTCAGCTTCAACATCCGAGTCTCTAATCCTTAGTAACCTCGACTTGTTCTCATTTTATTCTATTAAGTGTGCTATTCTCCTAGTCATAAAATCCTTTAATTCTTGCTTTTTCTATTCTAGGGCTTCCTCTTCTCATTTTCTTTGACTTTGATATTTCTCAATCCAAAATTTTCCTAGCAAAATAGCAAACGGGGCACTATCCTCAACAAATTTAATGACCTCAAATTCTTCCTCTGTCGAAGTTCCATGAGCACACACAGATGTCTAGGTAATTCTTCCACATACAGTTATTAGCTTTCCTCTAAATAATCCTATTGCTCCCAAAGAAGGAATTAGATCAGGCTTTCCCAAAACTTCCCAAGTTCTTTATGTCATGCTATTCACTTGTGTTTCCTCATCTAGAACACAATCTATGTTGAAGCCTCCAATTCTTGCTTCTATGCACTCTTTCTCTTTTAAGATCTCTGATAGATTGGTATCTCTGTGACTATTTAGGGTTTCTTTCATCTGCAATAATATTGTCTCTGATTCTTTCTGTGAGTCTGTCATAGTCTTAGTCTCTTGGATTTTATTTTGGTTTTATTGTTCCATATTCATTCTTTCAAGCTTAGTGATCATTCTAGGGAAATCCAAAACTTCATGGTCCATATCTCTATAACAAAGACAACTAGTTCTTCTACCAGGGAATTCCTTATCAAGATGTCATGGTCTTCTTCAACTGTACCAAAGGGTTAATCCTCTCTTTCTCTTAAATGATCCCCATCCTTTCCTGTACTACGCATTAGGGTTATAGTAAGTAGCCTACAAAAAATTCTTTCTAGGATCCTGCATCCAATTGTTAGTCCAAAAATTATTTCTATGCATAGGAATAACATATCTTTCACTATTTCTATCAGATCTACTCATATCAAATCCTCTTTCTTCTAATTGTACACTGGTTTTTAAACTAGGACCAAATCTATCAAACATACCTAGATTCATACTTTCGAATAAATTTTTTTCACTTATCTTACTTTCAGCAGAGCACAAAGCTTTCAGAACTTAAAACTTTTCTCTGTTCTTACCTTTTTCAGAGCACCAAGCTTTCAGATCTTAACAATTTTCTCTCTTCTTACCTTTTTCAGAGCACCAAGATTTCAGATCTTACCTCTTTTCTTCAGATTGGACTTTTCTTCTTAGTATAGAGCTTCGCAAATCAAGCAACAGATATACGCACAGAGATTTCTCTTTTCCTCAGTTCCCAACAATCATAGTTTCAAGTCCCGACAACAGAACCATTTGTTGGCACAAGGACAGACCCAGGGTTCAACGCTTCAACAATGCACCAACAAAAACCCTAACTATCGACCCTTTTGGAAACACCTGCAAAGAAGATGAAGTCTCACCTGAGGTAGAGGCAGGGATGGTTGTAAGACTCAAGTGTCTGAAACCTAGCTGGGACACAGATCTGTGATCACAGTATTATAGAAAATAACTTAGTAGTTACCATCCATTAATATTCAACCGGTATTTACTTCGTAGATAAAACCCTAATTACAAAGCATCGCGGTATTCAACCATATCTAACACATATAAGAACTTAGCATATGAAAATAGATCATATCTAGCATTTATTCACATCACTAAGCACTAGGCCATCATATCAAATTCATCTAAACATACATTACCACACTAAGCATAAATCACATGGAGAACATAACATCCATAATACATAAAGAAACCATAACACAGGATATACGTGGTTCACCCCCAGTGTGGGGCTACACCCACCAACTCTTCTTCTCTTATTATTATCTTCTTTTAAGATTCTTACATGCACAGAGCATCAAAACCCTACTCTGCAGAGGACAGGATATCTGTGCGCACCTCGCAAGATCCTCCTTCCCTAGGTTACATCACCGATATTTTCATAGTCTGTGCACAAAGCACTACATACGATCTGCACTTAGCTCTGCAAGTATCAACATACACTAAGCACAGAGCTCCTTACAATCACTTGCACTTATCACATTGGCCTCATTACCCCCCCAACTTACTTCTCCTAGTTATCTATTTATACATTACAAACGGGCCTAAACATGGGTAAACCCATGGGCCGACATCCCCATACCTGTCACATAAGCCCAAACCCAAAAGTGCCCTAAAAAGGGCCAAGATCCCTCCATCTCTACTTCAACTTGCGATCCTCTTTCGACCAGCCTGTCGAAGTCCCAAAATAGGTCAAAGATGACCAAGGATCTCCAAAACTTGGTCAAGGGCCAACAGGTACACATGGAGTTACTTGTCTTAGTTATTTATTAACTCACTATAAGTTCTCCCAAACCCACTTTTTATTTTCCACAATTCAATTTGAATGTGAATTCTTGTTTCTATTTCTTCTTCTTGAGTTAAGGTTGCACTAGTAATTAGTTTTTACTAATTAATAACTAACTTCATTTCATTTCACCCACATTCTCTTAACTATATGAATTATTCTTAGTAGTTTTAATTAATTAAATCTTCCTTCATATTATGATATACTAGTTGATATATATTTTTATTTATGCTGACACTAATTTAATTTAATCTCTCTGTTCTAAATGTAGTGCATACTACATGATTGTTTTCTCATAAATAAAAATGCATATTAAATAATGTTGTTTGATACATTTGAATTAAATTTCCATTTCAATGTCAAATTACTAGTTCATTAAAGATAACTATAAATGTGTTGAAACTGCACAAAATAGATCTAGATAAACAATAATACACACATTTTTAGAGATAATTGGAGAAGGAAGAAGAAGGAGAGAAAGAATGGAATAATTCTCATTAATCGTTGTGAATAATGAATAATTTACACATGATATATTCTGTATAACTCATTGAGTTAAAATTGAGGTGAACCAGGTCGCCATAGTGGTGGTATAGAGTGATCTGGACACACACCAATAGTTATGGGAGTAAACTGCCACCTATTATAGTCTCTCAGGCAGTTACGGGAGTGAACTTCCACCTAGTTGAGTTAACTAGTCAACTAGTCTTCAGTTAATTGACTGAACAGTGAGTAGTGAGGATTTAACTCAGGGAATCAAGGCTAATGAGCCACTTTGTTGATGATCCCAAGGAAAGGTTGAACTAGCATGGTGATGATCCCAATGTTGCATGGTGATGATCCTAATGCAACATATAAACTCAACTCAACTAGTCAAACTGAATTGTCAACTGAAAGAGAATATTCTCCAGGTGGAATATTCTCCCCTAAAATATAGGAGACTGGATAATGAGTAATTATGAATAATAAACAAGGAATAACCTTAGGAAAAAGAAATCCTAGGTGTGTGTGGAGTAACTCCAACACCCCACCTGAAAATCACTATGGTGAAAATAAAGATTGGGTCCTGGAAACGAGGCCATGTTAGGTACCCAAATACAAAAGATACACTGAAAATAAAGTGAGGAAAGAGGGAAAACCTCATGGGAAACCCCTCCCCTCAAGTTACAATGTATGTAAAAAGAAGAACTATAGTTGCTAGGCAACTGTTTCCTTCACTCCAAGACGACCTTGTAGAGAATGAAATTTTTTCTCAGTGAAGGTCTTGGTGAAAATGTTTGCCGTCTGTTTTGATAAAGGATAGAACTGTAAGTCAATGATCCCCTTGTGTACTAAGTCCTGGATGTAGTGCATGTGGATCTCTATGTGCTTCGGCCGCTGCCTCTGAATTGGATCTCTACAGAACTTCAAAGTGCTTTGGTTGTCACACCAGATGACAATCGGCCGATGAAACAGAATGCCCAACTTAGTGAGAAAATGTTGTAGCCACATAGCCTGAATGATTATGTTAACTACCCCTCTATACTCTGCCTTGGTTGAAGATAGAGAAATGGCAACTTGCTTCTTGCTCGACCAACAGATAGGCCCGGAACCAAGACTGAGTGAGTAACCAGATGTGGACTTACGATCAATGCTATTGCCAACCCAGTCAGAATCAATAAACCCAATGAGATATAATGTAGAATATGTTGCATAATGAATCCCAAACATGATGGTGCCCTATACATATCAAAGGATATGCTTTGCAACCTTCCAATGTACCTCATGTGGCTCCTGCATGAACATGGAAACTGCGCCAACTTCATTGGAGAGGTCTGGTTTGGAGTGTGTGAGATACAACAAGCTCCCCACTAGTTGTTTGTATAGTGTGTTGTCAACCAGTGGAGTCTCCCTACCATCCTCAAGTTTGACTCCTAATAGGAAAGATGTTGGAGCAGACTTGCAGTCTGTCATGTGAAATATCTCAAGGAGATCTCGTGCATACCTGGCCTGAGACAGTTTGATGCCTGATGTATCCTGACTAATCTCAAGGCCAAGGAATAATTGTAGTAGACCCATGTCTGTCATCAAAAACCTGTCATGAAGAATCCTCTTGACTCCAGCAATCGCTGAAGTCGAGGAACCGATGATCAACAAATCATCAACATACAGAACTAAAAGTAGAAGTGAATCAGTCGTCCTGAGCATGTATACATTCAAGTCTGATTTACAATGTACAAAGTTCTGTGACAACAGGTAGGAGTCCATATTGGCATACCATTCCCTCGGAGCCTGCTTGAGGCCATAAAGTGAGTTCTTCAGTCGACAGACCAAATATGAGTCCTGCATAAATCCCTGTGGCTGCTCCATGTAGATCTCCTCAAAGATATCACCGTGAAGAAATTCATTCTTCACATCCATCTGATGGACTTCCCATCCATTGGCTTCCGCAATGGAAAGTGCCAATCGTATGGAATCCATCTTCACTACTTGAGAGAAGGTTTCATCATAGTCAATACCATAAACCTACTAACAACCTTTGGTGACAAGCCTGGTTTTGTATCTGTTGATCTATCCATCTGCTACACTCTTGGTCCTGTAGACCCATCTGCATTTGACAAGTTTCCTCCCAGAAGGAAGGAGAACCAGATCCCAAGTCTGGTTCTCAAGGAGGGAGTTGTACTCCTCTTGCATGGCAGATTCCCAAAAGGAATTTCTAGCAGCCTCGCCATAAGACTGTGGATCTGAATACTGAACCAAGAAAATATTCCTCGAAGGCAATGGTTTAGTGGAAGTGAGTGCAACATGAGGCTCCTCAAAATCATATTGAGTCCTCCTAGTATTGGTTGTATCACCGACGAGATCCCCTCCATCCTGAAGAGTAGTCTATGCCCACTTGGACCTCTTCTCTGGTTCTGCAACTGCATCTCGATGCTCTGACTCTGCATCTGAATGTACTAAATTTGAATTTGAATTTGAATCATCTGAGTCCTCTGAATCAGAACTCTGTTCTGAGGAAGAGTCAACATGTGCATTCTCATCATCTCGGATAGGTGGAAGAATGAAGGTGTCTGCATGTAGCTGCTGATGTGCATGCGAGACACTTTCCTCGAATTGGACACTATGCTCAATGATGAGTCGATCCAAGGAAAGATAAATAAGTTGACATCCCTTCACACTGTTTGGGTATCCAACAAAAATTCACTCAGTGCTATGTGGATCAAATGCCTTCCACTTTTCAGAGGGAATCCAGGCCCATGCACGTGAACCAAAAATGTGAAAGTGGGTCACTTTCGATTTGAGGCTGCTCCAAGCCTCGTAGGGGGTCTTATCCTTGACAAATATATGGGGATATCTGTTTTGAATGTATGTTGCACAGTTAATTTCTTCATCCCATAGTATCTGTGGTAGTGACTTTGCATGAAACATGCAAGATGCCATCTCCTTTAGAGATCTATTTTTCCACTCAGCAACTTTGTTTTGCTATGAAGTGTAGGGAACTGTATCCTACAATTGAATCCCTACCTCATGACAAATATTATGAATCTCATGATTCACATACTCTCCCCCGTTATCAATTCATAGGACTTTGATATTCTTTCCGGACTGTGTCTCAACCAAAGCTTTGAAATCTTTGAGGTGTTGAAATACCTTGGATTTTTGCCTAAGAAAGTAGATCCAAGTAAAACGTGAGAAATCATCAACAAAAATGAGAACAAACCTCTCTTTGTTGATTGATGGATGTGGAAAAGGAACTATGGATCAAATCTAAATGTGCGGAAGCTCACTGAGACTTTCCTTTGTCAAATTTCTCTTGAGGGTGTTTTCCAAGAACACATCCCATACTCCCTTGGAGAAATGGATGTCTGGTAAACAATCAACTATTTTTTTCTTTCCAAGCTGTTGCATGTATCTGAAATTCAAATGTCAAAGCCTTTCGTTCCATATCCTACTACTTTCATCAGCATGAGTAAGCAGTAAAGATGAATTAGGTTCAATGAATTCAAAAAATGTATACAATCTAGACTGGTGATTTACCTCACCGGTAAAAACCTTGGAGTTCATTTGCATGTCATAGATGTCCGTGGAATTTGGTGTGAATATGACTTTCTTTGCGGTGCCATAATTCATCATCTGATACACGGAGAGAAGGTTGATAGAAAGCTTGGGAACATGCAACATGTTCACGAAGCTTCCATTGGTGAGTTCAATCCTTCCTTTGCCAGTAACTTTGACATAAGATTTGTCCCCCATCAAAATAGGAGGACCTTTGCATGCATCCAAAGAACAATAGACTTCTTTTGAGGCAGCCATGTGATGTGATGCTCTTGAATCTATGATCCAAGCATCGAGAGAGCAGTTGATTGCAATCAAGGCATGTCTAGAATTGCCTTTCTTGGAATTCAAATCTTCTGGCTTCTTCTTCTTTTCACCCTTGGGGATGCGATCTCCAAGGTCGCTTTGATGAAGTATCTGAGACATCATATCTATTTTTTTTTGCAAGCATGCAGATTTTGAATGGAATCCTTTGTGATAGTACGTTCATTTCTCTCCTTTTCTTCTCTTTTCTCCTTTGGATCCGGAGGCATCGGTGAAGGGTTTTGTGTACCCTTCCTTATTCGTATGTGCATGAGATTTCCACTTATCTTTATCTTTATATTTATGATATTTTTGTCTTCCATCATGCACAGTGAGTGCATGCTCCCTTGCTCCTTTGATTGCACCCATGTTGATGAGCTTGTTTTTCTCTTGTGTCAAGGATTCGATAAATTCCTCAAGAGAAGGCATCTTCCAGGTGGCTCCAGAGGTGAATCTCATAGTATGGAATGTATATATGAATACACAAAATTCATGGCCAAGCTTGGAGAGAATGGTGATAACCGTTTGTTTCTCCTCTGTTGATTTATCAACCTCACAAGCTTTGAGTTGTGACAGTAAATCCTTGAATTTTGTAAAGAAATCTTAGATATTGTCGAAGATTTTTGGATCCAATGTCAAAAGCTACACCTCTAGCATGTGTCCCCTCGTCTCATCCTATTTTCCAAAGAGCCCTTCCAATATTTTCCAGGCTTCATTGGGAGTTTTATAGGAAGATATGTGAAAAAGGAGATCGAGAGAGATAAGACTGCAAATTGTTTCGAGTGCCTCATCCATGCGATTTAAGTACTTGGATTTTTCTGTGGCTGATGTCAGATTTGTATTTGTATTCATGGTTAACCTATACAACCCTATGGATCAGAGATGTATGGTTATTTTCTCCTTCCATGAAAAATAGTTGTAAGGTGTAAGAATGAATTCTTTTTGGAATTCCATCTTTCCGTTGTCTTCAATCTTTTGTACCTGCAAAAATTTTGGTGTAGATTTTTCTTATTAGTCTGTCGGCTCTGATACCATGTAAATGTGTTGAAACTACATAGAATGGATCTAGCTAAACAATAATACACACATTTGTAGAGATAATTTTAGAAGGAAGAAGAAGGAGAGAAAGAATGGAAGAATTTTCATTAACCGTTGTGAATAATGAATAATTTACACATTATATACTCTATATAACTCAATGAGTTTGACTTTAGGTGAACCAAGTCGCCATAATGGTGGTCTAGAGTGATCTGGACACACACCAGTAGTTACGGGAGTGAACCGCCACCTAGTTGAGTTAACTGGTCAACTAGTCTTCAATTAACTGATTGAACAATGAGTAATGAGTAGTTAACTCAGGGAATCAAGGCTAATGTACCACTTTGGTGATGATTCCAAGGTAAGGTCGAATTATCATGGTGATGATCCCAATGTTTCATGGTGATGATCCCAATGCAGCATCTAAACTCAACTCAACTAGTCAAACTGAATTGTCAACTGAAAGAGAATATTCTTCAGGTGGAATATTCTCCCCTAAAATATAGGAGAATGGATAATGAATAATTATGAATAATAAACAAGGAATAAACTTAGGCAAAAGAAATCCTAGGTGTGCGTGAAGTAACTCCGACAATAACAAGGGTTCCATGTATCTCATGCCCTTCAAGAATTACCTTATTGTATTTTCAATGGTGTCATGATTTACATTCCCTTCAAGTATCAAAATTTTTGTCATGCGGAAATGACACAACAATAGAAACAATGTGAAATCATATTTGTTTACATTTGTTTAGTGGATAATTGTCATTTAATAATAAGGTTATCACTTTATTGTACACCCCTCAACTAATCCTTGTGAGTGACATAGTCAAAGACCTACCCTCACGAAAATGTGCAACCTTGGAGTAAAAGAGTCGCTAGATTTTCAACTTAGGCCATGGAAGGAGTGCTAATAGGTGGATACATGAACATAACCCTCCTTTTATTATGGTACTAATTATGTTTCCCATATAACCCCATTATCGATGTGTGGATTGATCAATAAGCATGTTCCCTATGCCTCCACACACTACAACAAAAGCATTAGTATAATCCAAAATTCAAATATAACATAATCCCATAAATTTTATTCTTCCCTAAATCAATCTATATTCCAATGAAATGTTGATGCAATCTTGCGTTAATGCACCCCTATGGATTATTTTCACACTAGGAAAAGCATCAATAGCATCCGCAAATTATTGTATTCACATTTTCATTTTGAATTATCTGAATCATAGAAATTAATATCATCAATTGCATCATATTAATACATATTTAATTCATTCTTGATATCATATAAACTTGTAATAAGTCATTCAATAGCCAACATTCTAATCTCAATCAAATAATAAAATTTCATGTTTCATCATCACAATATCAATCAATTAACAAGACCATTTGTAAACAAATTCTCTCAAATAATAAAGTTTAGTATCTCTCTATAGTCAAATAAAATGGATCTTTACATACACCCCTCTTAAAATAAACTCCATCCTAAAGTTCTAAAACAAGTATGGAAATTGTTGACACGTCTAATTTGTGTGCTTCTAGGTAGTGGAACTAGAACTATAGATATCTCATCGGACCTTTACCTTGTCTACCAAGTGAATTCGAATTTGTTGAGTGTGTTGGTCCAAAATGAGGATTGTTTTACCCATCAAGGCCCCCTCATATAAAATCTACAAATAACTTAGATCAATAACATGTGAATAGTCAGAAATAAAATGATGTAATACAAAAACCTGAAAGACATCATGCATATGATTTAACGATGTAGATAGTGGAAAGATGGTATGAAACTAGTCTCTTTCTTTCTAAAAATTCAAAAGTTCCTATGTATCAAGGTGACAACTTCATTCCTTTACATAATTTAATTGAACTTTTTTGTGGTCTCACCCGCAAGAATACTTTATTCTCAACTTTGTAGTTTTAGTCAACTCTATGTGGATTCACATAAATTTTCTGATATCTTGTGCTTCATTTAATATTTTTTTAATTGCCTTTATTTTTTCCTCCATTTCTTGTATTCTAGTCCTATTATCGCACAATCTGTTCTTTCCCAAAACCCAAGGCAAGTAGATGCAAGATTTGTGTAATAGGGGGTGACCTATCACTGTCACCTTAACAGGAAACCCCATTATATTTAGGGATATATCAATATGTCCCTAGTGATCTAAAGGGGTGATAATTAAGGCAAGGGTGCAAGAAAATACCCCTCTCATTGGTCACTCAATTCAGAAGGTTCTTAATGGTCTTTAAGCGATGAAGCAAATGATAAAATGAAGTGTAACTAGCTAGAAAAAGACAACCATAAAATATAGCAACTTGCAAGTACAAAGATATGATGTTAATGATTCTAAAGACCATAGACCTTCAAGAAATAAGCTAGCTGATATGAATTTGTAGCAATGCAACAGTTTATAACAACAATTAATATTTATAACAGCCACAAGAGTTATGCCTTGAAAGTGCTTGAAAATGACAAGAAGAAATAACTTTGACTTAGTAGAATGATAAAAGTTTGTCACAAGAAATTTTGGCAATGTCTATCTAGCATAAAAATTCAAACATCCAAAACCTAAGGATAATATATGGATGGAGGAGGAGTTGGCTCTTCAAAGCCTCAAACATCCAAACCCTAAGGATAAACTTGCTAGAGTGTAAGCAATTTTAGGCTCTAGCAAAATATCCCTTCCTTAGACTATTGAAAGACAATAGAAACAACAGTTAACTAGATAATGACTTCTAACGTGCTAGTATTTAGGGCTCTAGAAGTTTACGTAGTTCAAAATCCTCTTGGCAAGGTCTAGCAAATGAAGAGTAAAGAAGTAGCAAATTAAGTACTTTACTCCTAGGGTTTGTCAAGCAAGCAATTTCATAATCTTTAACATGAATAAGAAAATTTACCATAAACCATTCAAATAAAATGAAGAATTGCATATTTACTTACTTCACCAAGAATAATCAAGCCATCCAACCTTAGAATTCCAAGTAACTTCAGCAAGAAATGATCCAAGTTGCAAATTTTATCCTCCAAGGGTAAGTGTGCCTAGAATTTCAGCCAATAACAATTAAAGAGGGATCAAATTTCAGTTGACACCACTTGTGTGGTGAGTCATGATAAAAAAATGAGAGTAATTTCTCTCTATTTATACAGTTTCAGTGACCTTTAATTAAAATTAGGTCATAAAAAGGTCGACCTGGCCAAATTACATCAAAAATCCAATTTTTACATAATTGAAAGTAATTAAACCCTAAGATCATTTCTAAGGGTAACGCCATGCCCTTCTAGGGTGACGTTGAGCCCCTAGGGTGGAACTTTGGGCCCCACATACAAAACGTTTGGCCTCCAAAGGACCTGTATGATGCCACACGTGCCAACCAACACATAACTACCCTCATAAATGCACACCCCAACTCTAGGGTCAAAATGATGACATCATGGGATCTCAAGGGTCAACATCCAGGTGGAAAGGCAAGGTCCCCCTAGGTCTAGATCTGCCAAAGTGTCTCAAGGGGGACATCCTTCTTTCTTCCTGGTGAAAGTATATGGTATCTCTCTACCCCTATTTGGGGTCACAACATCTATCTGTTAGGATTTCATACCCATGGAGGTCCGAGCTAATCATTACCCCATATGTACCTGTCCATTGGGAAAATTCCTGCAGCAACAACACGTATGCCCTCTAGGGGTTCATAAGTCACAAGGATCATAAGAATGGCAATCACATATAATAATCAAATTACCCAAACATGTGCATCAAACCCCCCTTTACCTAGATAGATTCTCAAAGGCATTATGTAGTTTAACAAGTCAAGTTTGGAGAGGGTCTCAAGATGTCCTATTTAGTTAATATTCCTTAATTTTGGGGTATTTCCCAGATGAGAGCCAATCTTGGTCATGTAAGTGTGTGTGAGGTAGTGTGGGGTAAGTTTTTGGGAATGAGGCATAGTGATAATAGGGAAATGTAAATCTTACCTATGGGTGCCTTTGTAGAGGGAGAGTTACACCTTGTCATAGATGCCATTCTTTCCTACCCATTGAATTTCTTTTATTCTTAGCTTTATTTTTTTTTATATTTTTATTTTATTCTTTAAGGGAAGAGTTGAGGTACATTGTCCTATATTGGTGACCATAGGTGACAACGTTACCCACAAGAATTTCATGGAGATGATAAGGCTATCTTATGATGAGACCCCTTTCCCTTCTCTATGTCACCAAGAGACACTACCCTGGTTTGGTGACCAGATAGATGGTAGTGTCATACCACTACATACCCATGGACATAATAGGTAAGCTCATGATGAGACCTCCCATCCTCCAACTAATACCTTGAGTGTTTACTTATCTTACGGTTTCCTTTTTCTTACTGAGAATCCTTTTACTGCTTTCTCGAGAATCCCTAGGTGAAGCATCTCAAAGGTTTCATTTTTTATTTTAACTCTTTCTAGCTACTTTTGCCTCTGGACCTTTAGCCCCTTCTTCCCACAAGGCAAGGTACAACCCTTCCTAGTGTGGAAAACCCAAAGCCAGAACAAAGTTAGGGGAAAATGAGAGGAGTAAGGATGGAAAGTGGTAAGTATGGACGGAATGGACAATGACCTTTCATAGACCCACCCAGTGGAAAACAATCCTAAAGGGAGATCAACTTACTAGAGCATTATGTTACCCTTCCAGGCATGAACAAGTTAAAGAGAATAATTTTGAAGAAAACATTATGAAATGAAGGGGATCTAGTGCAACATATTCAATTGCTTCAATAATCAGAGTGACAGATACCATGATACACAGACTCATTACCTTATGGAGCAAGACTTATTGTTAATTTAGGACTAGGCTGGTGGGATGGATACTGTTGTTGTTGATAGACGAGTTGCATTGAATAAAAGAGGGTCCCTCTAGGGCCATGCTCAAGTCATCCATCTCTCGAAACTCCATGTCTAGGACATGTGGCCCTCAAGAAATGATCTCCTTAGTTATCCCTAGGATAGGGGATAACATATAGCTCCAACTCATGGGAATGTTCTCACCGTAGAGCGCATGAGAACCTAAACATATTTGGTATGACCTGTATCAGCTAGATCTCAACAAAATGCATCATTAATCTTCAGGGTGGTGATATCACCCCTCGCTCGTATATGATATAATATAAATATGAGCATGCATATATACATAAATGGAAAATACAATGTGAAAAATGAAATTTAATTATTGCTAACATGAAATGCAATGGTATATACAATGGATGCACATGCTTTTC
>ML779476.1:471427-519949 GCA_009831015.1 Picea engelmannii | reverse complement strand
GGACACAAACCGATCTCCCTAGATCCACCTGGATCTAGAACAAAACAGGACAGAATAATACTCTTTCCCTAGATCTAGACTATTGAATGAACTAAGAGGCAAGGATCATGAATATACCTTATAAATGCTTCCTTGGGTCTCTGTTGTTCCAAGCTTCGCTCCAACACTCTTGTGCCATTCAGATCACCACAGTACAAACCAATCAAAGTGAAGGCAGATCAATATATGCAATAGCTAATCTATACATATGATCAAGGAGTTATGTAATAAAGTGACATCATCTTTATGGGAAAGGGACATATTATTGTATTATATTAATTGAAAGTGAAACTTACAACCCGAGCCTTGATGTTGTAGATCTCCTTTCGATGGCTCCTAGCTCTGACACACACACTTGCTCATGTCTGAAGAAAATCAACCACTTTTGATGACCTTGCTGGTGTCTCTAGCTGCTGTAGCATCAGTCCTTCATACAATCTTACACTAATTCTCCAATCAATCTCTTGATAGTTTGCTTCTAACCTTTTCCATGAGCATTCTCTTCAATATATAGGAGAGAATAGATTAGTTACTTGGATAGGAACAATCCCAAGATATCAGGAAAACCAGTACTTAGATAACCATTCGAATGCCAACTCACCCTTCTAGAAGGCTCGAGAACTTCATCTTTTTCCTCTTTAAGAAGATGTTCGCACCTTGATAGTTAGGTATAGTGCGAACCCCTTGCACCCCAGCTTAATGCAGCCTGTGAGAATCAAACATTTTCGCAGGCAAATATATAGGTAGCCTGCGAACCTCCTTTAAAAGTATGATTTCTGGAAGCAGACAAATGTAACTTTTCTCAAGAAAGTGTTCATAGTGAAGAGCTTGATTTTCCATCATCATAACATCATCACGATGACCAAAATTGTGGATAACATACTTACCTATACTTACCTGTCAAATGCTAATTATAAGCATACGACAAGTACAACCATGCTAACAATGTATCATAAGACCAACCTCTGTGATTCATCATAAACCAAAAAAATGAAAAGTTAAGCACAAGATAAACATGAGTTAGATCATGTATAATATCATCGAAAATCATAAAGTCTACCTCATAGAGGCGGGAGGGAGGGAAAAAATTATGCCAAGTCACACTTCTAGTAAAATGCTCAATCCATCTTAGAAAGGGATAATGAAAAATCAAAGGCTCAAAAGACTTAATCAAAGAGTCCGAAGGTTGGTTACCTTGGATTTCATCACATCCTGGGGTCTGGGAAGGGACTAGAAAGAACCTAGAGGATAATAAAAAAAATTCTAAGGGAAATCTGAAAGATTAAAATAATAAACTTATTCTTAAGTTACTCAACCTACCCTTGAATTCTAAAAGAATAATTTTCCCCAGAGAAATTTCAAGACAAGGGACATTTTTCCAAACTACCCCCTTGGTGACATAGCGAGGTAAAGTAATTGAAGGGAGATGGAAAATATTGTCACAAGGATCCTTCTCTGGGAAAGAAATGTCCTCACATTTATCAATATCTGAGCACAATGATGGTTGATAATCTTCTTCATGGAATACATTCTTGCTCTTCCTCATGGGATTGGAAACCTCCATTAGGATACTTCTCCTCAACCTATTGTTGGTCGATGACTTGTTCCCTTCTTTCCTTAGATTTATTAACAAATATTTCAAGGGAAACTAATCTTTCTAGACTAAGAGCATCTTGAGCATCTTTGGGGTCATCAACTTTAGTTTATGGAGTAAAGAGGTGTTCTCCCTTGAACAAGGAGATATTTTCCTCGATTTGTATAGCCATGTGATAAGATTCTTCAATTTTTCTTGGCCCCTTTTTACTGAGGAGAAACCCTAAATTCACTAAGAGCGCATTGGTATAGAGGTAAGCGAGGTACTTGTCTTCAGGGTGATGGCTTCTAGGAATTTGGTGTAGCGAATTCACAAACCTTGTATGGAATTCTGTGAAAGTCTAGTTCTGATTTTGTTTCATGTGTTCGAGTATTTTAATCAACACGTGGATATATTTTATTTTAATATTCCCTATTTTGATAAATGTTTCTTCTAATTGGTCCATAAATGTAATGCTGACATCAGGGAGACCTTCATACCATTTCCTAGAATTTCCATGAAGAGTGGCAGAGAAACGTTTCATTGCCAAATCTTTAGCATCATCACTAATAGGGTGGAGTTGAAAGAAATCCCAAACATTATCCATGTGATCTTCGATTATAACCCCATCATTACCAGTGAATCTAGGGAGCCACTTTTCATATCTCGGAGGCATTTGTCGAGGGTAACCCAAAATTTTATTCATATCTATGGGTTTAAAATTACCTGGGTCCCATTGAGAGGCCATGGTTGGCTTTGTAATTAGTGGAGTCACTATATAATCCTTCTATGGATCATCAAAGGTAAAAGAGGGAATCAACCTCAGTGGAGTCACCATGTAAGCTTTGTGAAGTAAAGGCTTTGGATAAAGGCTTATCAAAAAAGTGTCATTCAAGGAAAATTGACTCGATGTTCCTCAGAAATGGCACCAAAATGTTATCACACAATCTATACTTTCCCAAATACCAAGGCAAGTGGATGCAATATTTTCAGATCAAGGAGTGACCTATCACTGCCACCTTAACAGTAAACCCCTTTCTATTTACAGATACACCCAGATTTACCCCAAGGGAGACATCCCCAGTGACCTAAAGGGGTGATAATTAAAGAAAGGATGCAATAAAATCCCCCTCTCATTTGTCACTCAATTCAGAAGGTTCTTAATGGTCTTTAAGGGATGAATAAAATAGTAAAATGAATTGTACTTTCCCAGAACAAGAAAACAAGAAAATATAGCAGCTTGCAAGTAAAAATATATGATGTTAGTGCTTCTAAAGACCATAGAACTTCAAGAAATAAGTGAACTGATATGAATTTGCAGTAATGAAACAATTTATATCAAAAATTAATATTTTATAACAACCACAAGAGTTATGCCTTGAAAGTGCTTAAAAATGACAAGAATAAATAACTTTGACTTAGCAGAATGATAAAAGTTTGTCACAAGCAAGTTTGGAAATGTATAGCTAGCATAACAAGCCAATTTTGTAGAGAATTTGCTGCAGTTAGATGGCTGTAGAAATATTTTGCAACAAAAACAATTTCTAATGGTCAAAAGTGAAAGAAAACACCATACAAAGTTATCACTTATCTAGTAGATTGATTATCAATTGTCAAAATTGAATTTTGGATGAGTTAAGTGCAAGTTATGTAGGAAAATGTATCCAATCGATGTATGTTAGTATGGTTGTAGAAAATATTTGAAACAACATGAAGTTAACTAAGGATTTAATGTAGTTTAGGGTTAGAAAATGTTAGTAAAAGATTAGAGGAAGAAGGTTTGAAAGTTTTTTTGATCAATCAATCACTATAGTGAGTAGACTAGTGCCTTTATAGGGTAATGGAGTCTATAGATGATGGTTTTATCTTGGAAGAAATGACACAATGATTATATTTACCTAAGGATAAGATATGGATGGAGGAGGTTTTTGATCTTCAAGGCCTCAAACATCCAAACCTTAAGGATAAACTTGCTAGAGTGTAAGCAATTTTAGGCTCTAGAAAAATCTCCCTTCCTTAGAATATTGAAATATACTAGAAGCAACAATTGACTAGATAATGACCTCTAAAGTGTGAGTATTTAGGGATCTAGAAGTTTACCTAGTTCAAAATCCTCTTGGAAAGGTCTCAAAAATGAAGAGTAAATAAGTAGAAAATTAAGTCCTTTACTCCTAGGGTTTGTCAAGCAAGCAATTTCATAATATTTAACATGAATAAGAAAAATTACCATAAACCATTCAAATAAAATGAATAATTGCATATTTACTTACTTCACCAAGAATAATCAAGCCATAAAACCCTATAATTCCAAGTAACTTCACCAAGAAATGATCCATGTTGCAAAATTTAGCCTCCAAGAGAAAGTGTGCCTAGAATTTCAAAGAATAACCATTAAAGAGGGACAAAATTTTAGTCCACACCATTTGTGTGGTAAGTCATGATACAAAAAGAGAGTAATTTATCTCTATTTATATAGTTTCAATGACCTTTAATTAAAATTAGGTCATAAAAAGGCTGACCTTGCCAAATTACATCAAAAATCCAATTTTTACATAATTGAAAGTAATTAAACCCTAAGATCATTTCCAAGGGTGATGTCATGCCCTTCTAGGGTGGCGTTGAGCCCCTAGGGTGGAACATTAGGCCCCACATGCAAAACATTTGGCCTCCAAAGGCCTTGTATGATGCCACGCGTGCCAACCGACACATAACTTCCCTCATAAATGCAGACCCCAACTCTAGGGTCAAAATGATGACATCATGCGCTCTCAAGGGTCAAYGTCCAGGTTCAAAGGCAATATCTCCCTAGGTCTAGGTCTTCTAAAGTGTCTYGAGGGGAACATMATTCTTTCATCTTGGTGCAATTCTATGGTATCTCTCTGCCCCTAGTTGGGGTCATAACATCCATATGTTCGGATTTCAAACCCATRGAGGTCTGAGATAATCATTCCCCCATATGTACTTGTCCACTATTAAAAGTCCTACAGCAAAAACAAGTACGCCCTCCACAATTTCATAAGTCACAGGGATCATAGAAATTTCAATCAAATCTAATAATCAAATTACCCAAACATGTGCATCAAACCCCCCTTTTCCCAAACAAATGCTCAAAGAYGTTATCTAGTTTAACAAGTYAGGTTTGGAGAAGGTATCAGGGTGTCCTATTKGGATAATATTCCTTAAGTTTGTGGCATTTCCTAGGTGAGAGCCAATATAATTCATGTAAGTGTGTGTGAGGTGGAGTGTGGTAAGTGTTTGGGCATGGGGTGTAGTGATAAATAAGAAATGCAAATCTTACTTGTGGGTTCCTMTGTAGAGGKAAAGTTGTACCTTGTCATAGATGAAATTTTTTCCTAGCCCATTCAATGCCTTTTACTCTTATCTTTATTGATTTTTATCTTTTTATTTTATGCTTCAAGGAAAGAGGTGAGGGGCATTGTCTTGGCTTGGTGACCAGAGGGGACATCGTTAACCACAAACATTTCACGGAGATGAGAAGGTTGGCTCATGATGAGACCCCCTTTCCCTTGGCTATGCCACCAAGAGCCACTACCCTAGTTTGGTGACCATATATATGGTAGTGTCATACCTCTACATACCCATGAAAATAATAGTTTGGCTCATGATGAGACCTCCCATCCTCCAACTAATACCTTGAGTGTTTACTTATTTTATGGGTTCCCTTTTCTTATTAAGAAGCATTTTATTGCTTTATCGGGAATCCATGGGTGAAGCATCTCAAAGGTTTCATTTTGGATTTTAACTCTTGCCAGGTACTTTTACCCTCTAGTCCTTTAGCCCCTTCTTCCCACAAAGAAAGGTACAAACCTTACTAGTGTGGAAAACCCAAAGACAAAACAAAGGTAGGGAAAAATGAGAGGAGTAAGGATGGAAAGTGGTAAGTATGGAGGGAATGGAAGATGACCTTTCATAGACCTACCTAGTGGAAAACCATCCTAAAGGGAGATAAACTTACTAAGGCATCATGTCACCCTTCTAGGTATGAACAAGTTAAAGAGAATAATTTCCAAGCAAACATTATGAAATGAAGGAGAATTCAATGAAACATATTCAAGTGCTTCAATAATCAGAGTGACACATACCGTGATACCCAAACTCATTACCTTATGGAGCAAGAATTATTGCTACTTCAAGACCATGCTAGTGCAATGGAGACTATTGCTGCTAATAGATGGGATGCACTGAAGAAAAGAGGGGTCCTCTAGGGCCATGCTAAATCCATCTGGCTCTTGGAACTCCATGTCTAGGACCCGTGGGCCTCGAGACACGATCTCCTTAGTTATCCCTAGGATAGGGGATAACAAGTCCATTTAGAACTCTATATTCTCTTATATTACAAATGAGAGGTGTTGTACAAGGTATTTTGTAAAAGAATTCAAATGGTTCCATCTTAATCAAACTTTGGTAACTATTATCATACACAAATTGAATGAGTAGTAAATATTCGTTCCATTTTTTTTGTCTTTCCATTACATACATTTGCAACATGTCTTCCAATATCTAATTTTTTCTTTCTTATATATTTATCAGTATCTAAGTGATATGTTGTACTAAAGTTAATTTTTTTCCCATGTGCTTCTTGAAAAACCATCCAAAACCTTCCTGTAAATATTGATCCTCTATCTAAAATTATCTTTTTTAGAATTCCATGTAACCTTACTATCTCATTAATGAACACCCTCGCAATATTTTGCACTTGATAAGTAGTCTTCATCGGAATAAAATGTTCTCTCTTGGTTAAAGTGTCTACTACTACAAATATTGAATCATGTCTCCTCGACATTGCCACTAATCCAACTACGAAATCCATCGAAATCACCTTCCATTTTGATCATGGTATTATATGTGGTTGTGACAATCCCATTGGATGACGATGTTCAACCTTCACTTACAGACACTCCAAACATCTAGCTACAAAATCAACTATGTTTGTCTTCATTTATTTCCAATAATAGTTTAAGGTATTCATTCATGTTTTGACTCTCAGATGAGCCATATACACTACTCTATGAGATTATCTTAATATCAAATTACTATTTTCTTCATTCAGTGGTACATATATACTTTTGTAAAATCATAGTAATCCATCATTTCCCAATGCATATCCTTCATACTTCGTAATTCTCATTAATTCATTCTCTAACTCTGACTTAACTTCTTTGTACCATTCATATTCTAATTCAAATTTAAAAATATTTTCTCTCATATTCATCTTTAATGGTAAAATTGATAAAATACATGGCCTATGACTTAAAGTATCTACCACTTTGTTCATTATTCCTTTAATGTATGATATTTTGAAATCATACTCACTTAGTATTTTTGACCACATTCTCTATCTAGCATTTAAATTTATCTGAGTAAATATTTTGTGCAGTCCATGATGATATTTTTTTAACTCAAACTTCCTTCCTACTAGGTAATGCCTCCAAATTCTCAATGCATGCACTATTTCTACAAGTTTCAAATCATATGTCACATAATTTTATTCATGGGGTCAACCTTTCCTTGAAGCATAGGTGATTACCATAACTTAGTTCATTTGTAATTCACCCAATCCCTCCTTAAACACATCTATGCATACCATAAAATCTTGTTCCATATCCAATAATTTTAAAATAGGATTCGTTGTCAACAACTCTTTCAGTTTTTGAAATGCTTCTTCACATTGTTTTGTCCATATGAATTTCTTATTTTTCTTCTATAGTTCTATAACAGGATTTGAAATCTTTAAAAATAATTCAATAGACCTTTGATAATATCCCACCAAACCCATAAAACTATGGACTTCACACCCATTAGTGGGTACTGGTCTTTCCATGATTTCTTCGATCTTTGTCAAGTCTACCACCATTCCTTCTCCTAAGATGATAGGTCCTAAGTTGTGAACCTTTGATTCATAAAATGAGAATATAAAAATATCTCCATATATTTTTTTCTCCCTAATACATTGCAATATTTGTCAAAAATATTCTTCTTGCTTTTCTGATGTGCGTGAATATATCAAAATTTCATCTAAAAACACTTGTACAAACATTTCTAGGTATTCTCGAAATACTCTATTCATAAACTCATGAACACTCCTAGTACATTCATTAATCCAAAAGGTAATACTACAAACTCATAATGTCCAAATCTAATCTTAAATGTAGTTTTATGAATATTTTCCTCTATTATTAGTTAATATTCATGCTTTTCTAATGTGCATGAATATATCAAAATGTGATGCAACCCCCCTACCTTAGCAAGGTCTTTCAACCTCTCGGTCACTAGATCATTCCAATTCTCTGAGCTTAAGCATCTCTTTGGGTTCCCGCTAGAACCTCCAAGAAATAAATCCATAGGTCCTTGTGAAACTCCACCCACATGAACTAGCATTGGGCGCAAGTTTCCCTCCATGTGACCACTAGCTGTGACCACGTGCCTAACCAAAAGGTGCTTCGCGATTTCACGTATCAGGACTTTGTATGTGAATCATCCCAACTCTCCCGATCTCTAAAATCCTGATATGGATCTAGCACATGCTAGCTCCTCCCTTATCCTCCTTCCATATGACTCTTTGTTGTGACCCGAGGCTCAGCTCTCAAATATTTCATGTTTTCGCACTTCGCGACTTCACGCCTTGTGAAGTTTTCTTGATTTTCCTCCTGAACCCCGAAACTCTGAACTTGCAAGTTCTGTTCACGTTAGATCAACAGTCAACGATTCCCGTGATCCGACGGTCTTTATTGCCTTTTCCTATATCAGGAATTTGCATTTCACAAAGTTAGAGGATCCCTCACCTCCCTTCTCCCGATATCTGAACTTGTGAACTTTTCAGGACTAGATCTATGGTCTAGATCCCTTCTTTGACCAATGGTTGCGATTAAATCGCAAACTCAAGCTTCATGATTTCTCACAACCCAGTCCTTTGAATTTTTCACTCTGCGAGTCAATGAAATGTTGATCTCTCACCACGTGTCCTTCCCAACACCAATGGCTAGGATCGACCCACTCTTTCCCTTGCAAATATTCTGAAGTCTGAGTTTTCAAACTTCTAGATCTACTGCCACCTGTCAACTCTAATCATGGATGGTTCTGATGACTTTGGAACTTGTCTCGTGGACTTTCCTTTGGATCTAACGACTGTTGGTCCAGGAACTCAGATCTAATGGCTGATATCTGATCTCCTCATGTGCGTGCTCCTTCTGTCTATCTTTGATCTGACGGCTCAGATCCTTTCTTTGCGAATTGGAATTTTTCATTTCACGACTTTGGAAAACAGTCTCCTCTGTCCTCCAAACTTCTGATATCCAATTTTCCAAAATCTCCTTTTCAATGAAAGAAACCAATGGTTTGATCCTCCCTTAGATCAATGACTCACTATCTCTCCTGAGCTTCCTTCTTCTCCCCAATTTAGAAGATTTCTCAGAGTTCAAAGGTCTCAGCCTTTGCTTCTACTACGAGTCTGACTCCTAGATCTCATCAACACTTATGAAAAGTGCTATCCCTTCTGAGCTTTGTCCTTAAAAGGATTTTTATTTCCCACACACACCTTGTGTTCTCGGGATTTTGATAACTTAGTTCGAAGGATTTATTGAAAAGAAATTCTTCTCGCCCACCTGGAATTCCTCTGTTCTGATTCTTCAACGCTTGGTTACTTCCTAACTCTGTGCACTCCTTGCACCTGGTCTAAGTTTCCTTTGATGTCTCTCTGAACTCCTTGTATATGGGATGCACACCTTGCATATGAGTTTCAGAAGAGAAACAATTGAAACTTATCCAGTTTCATCATGAACTCATACAATCAACTTCTCAACAATCATACATGAATGAAATAAACTAAAGAACACATACACATAATATAACATACATTCATTCATACATCAAATGAACACAGTCCAAGGATTTGGGACAATTATTTTTGTTCTATTCATTCATGAAAATAAATTACATCTATTACAGTTCTTCAATGCGCTTCTCTGCTACTCTATTATGTTTTATCCTATTTGTATTCTATCTGTTACAATACAACAATGAAAACTTATCTAAGGAATGGCTCCATGAGATATCTCATCTTGTGGGCAACCTATCCTATAAAACCCATAGAGGTTACCTACTTCATCCTATTACAATAACTAATAGTTCTTGCCATATAAGAGTCAACACTCCATATCTGAAACCCCTTACAGTCCTTAATACTTTACAAACAAGTTACATTTTAAAATGTTGTTTTCAAAAATATCTCAACAACCGATTTAATTATGAGTTAAATGTTGATTTGAAACTATGCCATGTTGAGATGTCACCTCCCTACCTCCACGCTTGCATCTTTGAATTTGAAGGTGATGCTCCTGCATCATACTCCTCTTGTTAAATTTTTCATGGATTCAGTCCATGAGCTCCTGTATTGTTTTTCCATTCTTCAAAATATCAGGTTTTGTGACCCAACTTGCATCTTCCACTGAATGATATTTCCACTTCACCAAGTACTCAGGATATGTCTTCCTCCTAGTCTTCTTTCCATCTATCTGTTCAATGATTTTCTCCATATGAGGTTTTTCTGTTGTGGGAAATAGTTCTTCCCACTGAACTTCTTTCTGGTCATTTTATTCTCCTATCTCATCTCTCCTATAAGGATACAAGTCTGCAACATTGAATATCAGAGATATCCTAACATTGTCTGGCAACTCAATCTCGTAAGCATTGGCTGCGAATTTCCTGAGAATCCTGCATGGTCCTATATTCTTCATCTTCAACTTGTTATACGTTCCCCTTGGAAACCTTTCTTATCTCAAATGAGCTAAAACTTCATCTCCAACTTCGAATTGAAGTTCTCTCCTTTTTTGATCAACTTTGTTCTTATATTTATGGTTGTTGTTCTGTAGCTATTTTCTAACTCTGTCATGGAGTTTCTGCATTTATTTTGCAAAATCCTCTGCTCCAACACTTCTGAACTCATCTTGATTCATATCTCTCATCTTTGTAATCCCTCTCTGATGTATACCATACACAATCTCGAATGGACTTTTCCCTGTGCTCCTATTCATTGAATTGTTGAAATCAAATTCTTCTTGTGCCATAATCTGATCCCATTGATGACCTTTCTCAATGACTAAACTTATCAACAAGTTTCCCAAACTCATGTTTACTACTTCAGTATATCCATCTGTCTGAGGATGATATGTTTAAATAAAGGGTAATTTTGTCCCCAACCTCTTCCATAGAGTCCACCAAAATTTTCCCACAAATTTGGTGTCCTTGTCTGAGACTATGCTCCTTGGCAATCCATGTAGTCTCACCACTTCTCTGAAAAACAAATAGGCTATGTGTGTAGCATCTTTTGTCTTCTGTCATGGTTCAAAATGTTCCATTTTTTAAAATTTGTCCACCACAAAAAATATGGAATCACTCCCTTTCTGAGTTCTAGGAAATCCCAATACAAAATCCATACTGATTGCATCCCATGGCCTTTCTGGAATTGGTAATGGCTGATACAAACCAGTGTTCTATTGTATTAATTTTGCATACTAAAAAATTATGCATATGTTCAAAAATGTTTTCACCTCTTCCCTCATGCTCAACCAATAATACAAATTACTCATCTATGAAAATGTCTTATCATGACCAAAATGTCCAGCAAAAGCTCCACTCTGTTTCTCTTTCATTAGGTTATCTCTCATTGAGCATTTTGGTATGCATAGTTGGCTTCCCTTGAATAATAATCCATCCTGGATCAAATATTCAGTCCATGGGATTCTATCTCCCAACAAAGGATTCTTGCATCCCTCATAAGCTTCCTTGAAATTTGCATCTTCTTTATACATCTCCTTGAGGTGTTCAAACCCTAAGGTCTCCACTTGGAATTCCTGTACAATTAAACTCCTCCTGCTGAAATCATATGCAACTTTGTTAGAAGTTCCAACAATATGCTTAATAACAAAAGTAAAATTTTACACAAATTCTACCCATTTTGCATGTTTCTGATTCAACTTTTCTTGTCTAGTAATAAATTGCAAATCTTTATTATCACTGTACAAGACAAATTCCTTAGGAATTAAATAGTGCCTCCACTTCTTCAAAGCTTGAATCATTGCATAAAATTCTTTGTCATACGTGGAATATTTCTTCTTGGTGCCATTTAGTTTCTCACTGAAATAAGAAACTGGCCTATTATCCTGACTCAAGACTACTCCAATAGCTAATCCACTCACATCACATCTCACCTGAAATGTTTTTTCCAAAATCTAGTAAGACCAGAATTGGTTGTTCTGTGATTTTCTCTTTCAACACTTTGAAAATTTTTCCAGCTTCCTTTGTCCAATGAAAGGACTTCTGTTTCTTCTTCACAGTATCCAACATGGGTGCACATATACCACTGAAATTTCTGATAAACTTTCTATACAAGCTTTCTAACCCATGAAAACTTCTTACCTCAAATATGTTTCTTGGCGATGACCATTCTTTGATTGTTCTCACCTTTTCCGGATCCATCTTCAATTCGTTTGAAGAGATTACGAAGCCCAAGTATATGAGTTCCTTCTTCATAAAAGAGCTTTTCTTCAAATTTATCAGCAACTTTTCTTGTTGCAACTTTTTCATCACTGACATCAAATGTCTTAAGTGTTCTCCCTTTTTCTTACTGAAGATTAGTATGTCATTCGGATATACTATGACAAATTTTCCTATGAAGTCTTTTAATACTTAATTCATCAATCTCATGAATGTGCTCGGTGCATTTTCAACCCAAATGGCATGACCATCAATTCAAACAATCCTTCATTTGTCTTGAATGTTGTTTTCCATTCATCTCCCTCTCTCATTATTATTTGATGATATCCACTCTTCAAGTCTATCTTGGAAAAATAGCTTGCTCCACGCAAACCATCCATTAAATCATCCATCCTCGGTAAATTAAATCTATACCTAATGGTTATCTTGTTGATGTCTCTGGAATCTATACACATTCTCCATCCTCCATCCTTCTTTGGACTTAACACAGTCAGTATTGTGCATGGGATTAGGCTTTCCCTGACTAAACCTTTATCCAACAACTCTTGGACTTGATTTTTGACTTCCTCATTCTCTCTAGGTGTTAACCTATAAGATTCTTTGTTCGATAAACTAGCTCCTAGAATAAGGTCAATATGATGGCTTACACTCCTAATGGGTGGCAATGAGTGAGGTAACTCATCCACTACTATGTTAGCAAAGTTTTCTAATAGTTCCTAGATTTCTTCAAGAAAATCTTCTACAAATGTATTTGTAAAGATAACTCTAGGCTTCCTCACTACAACAAACTACATTTATTTTTCCTTCTTGACTTCATTCAAGATTTCCTTCCCAGTAATGAGAAGTATACTTGAACTAGCTTTTTCCTTTTTCTCTTTGCCTTCTATTGGTAAAAACATATGTGTTATACCATTCTTTTCTATAGTATATTTATTATTTCTTCCATCATGAATAACTTTTCTATCAAACTATCATGGTCTCACCAATAAAATATGACAAACATCCATAGGAATTACATCACATAATATTTCATCACTATAACCTCCTGTTTTAAATTCAACTTGGCATTGTTGACTTACCATCACTTGATGTCCTTTCTGCAACCATGATACCTTGTATGGCTTTGGATGTGCAGTTTTCTTCAGCTCCAGTTTCTCCACCATCTCCGTGGATACTAGATTGTCAATGCTCCCACTATCTATGATCACCTTGCAAACTTTGTATTTCATTTTGCAAGCAGTTCTTAACAGACTTGTTTGCTGAATTGGTTCCTCTACATCCTTCTCTGGTTTAAGAAGAATTTTCCTCATCATGAGGTTCCTTCCTCCATGTTTTCATTCTTTAGAACTTCCACCCTTCTCGGTGATTATGTTTTTTGTCAGCTTCATGCTTTGGATTCTGGAACTTCTCTTTGTTGGTTCCCTTCCCTCTGCTTGAATTTCCTCCTCTGCTTTGTTGGATTTTCTTCCTAGCCAATTTCTCTCTAGCTTTCATGGTTGCTTGATAAGCATCATCGACTGTACTAAAAAACATCATGTTGATCTCCTCTTGTATTTCATATCTCAGCCCGTTGATACATCTGGTTGTTTTCTCATCTTCATTCTCTTTTTCTCCAGCCCTGATGTTCAGTCTGTAAAATTACTAAGTGTACTCCTTCACTGATAAGATTCTCTATTTCAGGTTTTGCAATCTTATGAACATATTGATTTGATAGTCCTTTGGGATAAATTTGGAATTCAGTTTGGCTACCATCCTATCCTAGCTTTGAATTTTCTGTGCTCACCTTTTCTCATGCGTTCGTCTTGCAGTTCATCCCACCATAGCACTGCATGACCTTTTAGTCTTGTCACTGCATGCCTCACCATATTGTCTTCTTCTATGTATTTGTAATCGAAGTATTTGTCCATAGCACGTACCCAATCTAACAATTCTTCAACTTCTAAATTACCTTCATACATTGGTACCTCTATTCTTGCTCTGGCTCTTATCTTTGAAACAAATTTTATTAAGCGATCTTGTGCAACATCCTTTGCTACATTTTCTTTGACCTCTACTTCTTCTTACTCAGCTTCACTAATATCTCTAGCATATGTTTCTCTTCTCTATATTGTTTCCATGGCATCAAGTATCATTCTGAGTCACCTCATTTCTTCTTCCATTTATGGATTCTCTCTACGCCTTATGGGTGGCATGATTCCAGAGCATCACCTATGAATAGAAATCAAATTCTTGATACCACAATTGATACCAAATTACCTCCTTTCTCCTTTGTATGTTGTCTACAAACAATTCAATATTATCTCTGATACCACCTGATGCAACCCCCCTACCTCATCAGGGTCTGCCAACCTCCCTGTCACTGGATCGTTCGAATTCTCTGATCTTAAGCAGCTCTTCGGGTTCCCGTTGGAACCTCCAAGAAATAAATCCACAGGTCCTTGTGAAACTCCACCCGCGTGAACCAGCATTGGGCACAAGTTTCCCTCCACGTGACCACTAGCTGTGACCATGCGCCTAACCAAAAGGCGCTTCACAATTTTGCATATCAGGATTTTATATGTGAGTCACCCCGACTCTCCCAATATCCAAAATCGTGACAGGGATCTAGCGCATGCTAGCTCCTCCCTTATCCTCCTTCCATATGACTCTTCACTATGAACATGGGCTCAACTCTCAAGCGTTTCACGATTTCACACTTCGCGACTTCGCGCTTCGCGAAGTTTTATTTCTTGTACTCCAAAACCCCGAAACTCTGAACTTGCGAGTTCTGTTCGCATTAGATCAATGGTCCATGATTCCCATGATCCGACGATCCTGATCTCCTTTTCGCGTATTGGCACTTTGCATCTCGCGAAGTTGGATGACTACTCACCTCCCTTCTCCCGATATCCAAACTTGTGAACTTTTCGAGACCAAATCTACGGTCCAAATCCCTTCTTCGACCAACAGTTGCGATTAAATCACGAACTCAGGGTTCACGAGTTCTCACAACCCTGTCCTTTGAATTTTTCACTTTGCGAGTCAACGAAATGATGATCTCTCACCACATGTCCTTCCCAAAACCAACGGCTAGGATCGACTCACTCTTCCCCTTGCAAATCTTCTAAATTTTGCGTTCTCAAACTCCTAGATCTGTTGCCACCTATCAACTCTAATGATGGATGGTTCCAATGACTTCATAACTTGTCTCGTGCACTTTCCTTAGGATCCAACGACTGTTGGTCCAGGCACTCAGATTTGATGGCTGAGATATGATCTCCTCCTGCGTGTGCTCCCTCTGTTTATATCTGAACTGATGACTCAGATTCTTTCTTTGCGAATCGAAAGTTCGCATTTAGCGACTTTGGAAAACAATCTCCTCCATCCTCCAAACTGCTGATATCTGATTTTCCAAAATCTCCTTTCTAATGAAAGAAACCAACAGTTTGATCCTCCCTTATATTGATGACTCACTATCTCTCTTGAGCTTCTGTCTTCTCCCCGACTTAGAAGATTTCTTAGAATTCAAAGGTCTCGGCCTTTTCTTTTTCTACAAGTCTGACTCTTAGATCTCGTCAACACTTATGAAAAGTGTTATCCCTTATGATATTTGTCCTTAAAAGGATTTTTATTTCCCACGTACACATTGCGTTCTTCAGATTTTGATAACTCAGTTCAAAGGATTCCTTGAAAATAAATTCTCCTCAGCCACCTGACGTTCCTCTATTTTGATTCTTCAATGCATGGTCGCTTCCTAACTCTGTGCACTCCTTGCACCTGGTCTAAGTTTCCTTTGATGTCTCTTTGAACTCCTCTCAGTCAATCTGAGACTCAACCAACACACTCCTTTCGTACGAGATGCACACCTTGCATATGAGTTTCAGAAGAGAAACAATTGAAACTTATCCAGTTTTGTCATGAACTCATACAATCAACTTCTCAACAATCATACATGAATGGAATAAACTAAAGAACGCATACACAGAATATAACATACATACATTCATACATCAAATGAACACAGTCCAAGGATTTAGAACAATTCTGTCATTTTTATTCATTCATGAAAACAAATTACATCTATTACAGTTCTTCACTTCTCTTCTCTGCTACTCTATTTTGTTCTATCCTATATGTATTCTATCTGTTACAATACAACAATGAAAACTTATCTAAGGACTGGCTCCATGAGCTCTCTCGTCCAGTCTACAACCTATCCTATCAAACTCGTAGTGGTTACCTACTTCGTCCTATTACAATAACTAATAGTTATTTCCATATAAGAGTCAACACTCCATATTTGCAACCCCTTACAGTGCTTAAGACTTTACAAACAAGTTACATTTTAAAATGTTGTTTTCAAAAATATCTCAACAACCAATTTAATTCTGAGTTAAATGTTGATTTGAAACTCTGCCACGCTGAGATGTCATGTCCCTGCCTCCACGCTTGCGTCTTTGACTTTGAAGGTGATTCTTTTGCATCAAAATTTCATCTAAAAATACTTCCATAAAATTATCTAGGTATTCTTGAAATACCATGTTCATTAAACTCATGAACACTCCTAGTGCATTCATTAATCCAAAAGATAATACTACTAACTCTTAATGTCCAAATCTCATCTTAAATGTAGTTTTAGTAATATCTTCCTACTTTTTTATTAGTTGATGGTGTCTTTATTTGTAATGACCATGTCGTTAAAACAACAAACAATGTACAATAAGTATTTTTTTTTTTTTTTGCATTAGGATAATAGAATCATCACAACACAAATTGGTAGCATTGCAAGCGATACATCATCATAATTAATAACGACACAATCACTGCATCAACAAATTAATAGCGACACATCATAAAAATTAATAACAACACATAATCAACCCATTAATTCAAATAAATAGCAACGCAATCTATGCATCATCAGAACAAATAATGATGCATAATCGATGCGTCAACATAATCAAATAGTGACGCGATTCAACGCATCATGATCAACTGAAGCGAAATACATATAATTTATCAACCATGTCACTGAACATATAAATAACTACATGTCCAACCTATCCTGCATGGTTAGGAACTTTAGGACACTTAAGCAATGCTCAAGCCTAGGATTCATTCGATTGATTTTGGCCACTTAAGGTCTCAGGGCTAACGATTGTTCTGAGGAATGAGGAGGTGTCTAAATCCATTAATAAATCACAACTCATAATTCCAGCCTAGATTATCAGTCATACATCTACATTATTACATGGCACAAGAGTAAGATAAGTACATAACTCATGATACATCAACGTTAATGTTATGACCCAACATTTATCATAAACTTTATTTTTCATGGCGTAAGAGTAAGAAAATTCATAACCTATCTTACTTCAACATTTATTTCATGGTGCAAGAGTGATCATCAATTCTAGTATATCAACAAAATATAAATAGATTAATTAATTCACCCACTAAAACTCAAGATCCTAAAATTATAATTAGCGAGAGACATAACTAGAGACTTGCGCTCATGTTCATATAATTATTTACTATATCCGATGATTATATTAATGAAGGGTTTACTTATTATAATTAAATCTTCTCAATGTTTAAACGATAACTAAACGAATATAAAAATCTACTTTTGGAAGGCATTATTAGATTTCATCCCATACAAGCCTGTAATATCCCAACCTTAATATATATAAGGTTAAGTCGCGAGGATGTTGCATAATCTTAATGATATCTAAAACTTAATATCACCATGCGAAAGAACGTAATGCAAAGCGGATAATTCACCATTGTCTAGAAACCTCACATGTCATAGATTAAAAACTATCTGGATGATCAACACGTTACACATTATCTAAGGTTCAAACGATAATAAAGGTAAGTAACTGGAAGTGATAAGTACTTAATCGACAGGTCAATGCCTCGCGAATCAATTAGGTTGGAGCATAGGATGCTTGATTTTAACGGCTTTCGGCTGATTGGTGTAAACTAGGCACTCAAAATTTTAAAGCACAAAAAAAGGGAGACAGTCCAAAATTTATAAAATTTAACTTCTACAAACATTATAGAGATTAAGCAACCAACAGCGCATAGGATTCTTCTCAATAGTTTATCCTAAATTCCCAACTGATATCACAGAGAAAGAACTAATACTCGAATTTCAATTTTTTTAAAAATCCATCAAGAAGCGATTAATACAGAGCTACCCTAGACATGTAAACATTTCAGTCTTACTTATATTCATTACGTCAAAAGGCGTACACCTATTGACAATGGGCAGATTTAATAGGGGTTTAGTGCTTAATAAGTTTTCTATGGACAGGATTAAATATGGATGGAATATTCTTAGTAGTCACACAAAATAAATGGCTATGATTTCAATCATTAACTTCCTAGCTATTTACCTAATCATATTTAAAAATTACTTTGATAGCTAACTGATTGCTACGTAAGTGATTAACAAAAATTAAAATATTAACACCATATAAATGAAGCCCAACCATTTATTTGTTAATCAATAATAAAATTTAATATATTCTTTTAAGGATTTGTTTCATCTTATCAGCCTTTCGGTGTTCACCGGCAGCGATTTAGCTGTTGTGCTAGTTATAAATATAATCTACATCCAGTTTTCAGTAACTTCTAATTTGCAAGAAATTCCATTTGCAAGAAATTCCATTAACCATGGAAAATATAATTCCATAACTAAAATAAATTGCTCGATTTCCTGTACGTTAGCATTCTACAAATTGTTTAGAAGTAGGTTCTAAACTTCCAAATAATCCAACTTAGATTACCTTAATAATAATTTACAGAATTAAAATCTCATTCTATACATTAGTCCAAATTACGACCAACACAATATTTGAAGATTACAATGTATTCATAATTTAAATATTTATGTACCATAACCAAAAGCGAAGATCGTTGTGGGAGATTGACTGAATTATCTTGTGCACTATCTTGTGCACGTCCTCCTTGCCTTCGCTTGCCAATCCCAATACTACACCGGTACTTCCCAGCCAATGTTAGGGGTACTCTTCTTCCTTCTTATCCCCCAAGCCGCAAAGGGGTGATTCACACCACCAGAATACTCTAGCGCCAAGCTTGCTTCACAAGGTTGAGCCACCACCCTCTATCAAGTTGGGTATCCCAACTCTCACAAATAAAACCAGTCAAATTTCTGCAGCATAACTTCACCCAAATCCTTTTCCCCTCTTTTCCATTTGCTTTATAGGAGTTTCCTTAATGACACCTTCCCACATTCACAATTAATTTGTTTTTTAATTAAATAATTTAGAATTATCCCCCCAGTACACTTGTCACCCTTTCTCCAAGTTTCACAAGTAAATTCCTCAATTTATTTTAATTAAAGTCAATTTACCTCACATTTCCTAAAAGCGCTCCTTAAATCACTTCTAGTTGTCTCTTTATTCCCTTTATTCTCAATTAATAACTGCGATCTTACTAAATCTGAGTTGAGTTAAAATAAGATTATTCTCTAGTTAAACTAGTGTTACTAGACTCTAGATTCCTTTGTATGTGTACACATTCTCTCATCTTATTTTAAAAACTCCCTTTTTATATTTTCTTACACATATGTGCCTTAAATTAAATCTTTAGGATTATTTCATTTTACTTAATTCTTGAATTTATTTACCTCATTCCCCTTTTATTTATTTAATAGTTTAGTTTTAGTCTTCACACCTAACTTAGACTTAGGTTTAATTTTGAATAGGCTTAGACTTTCACTTGGGATTCACAATTAATAATTTCAATCCTTAATTGATTAATTAAATCTGACAATGTTTACAGATTTTACAAGGTTTATTTATTCGCTCAAGGTTTTCTAGGTCACCTAGATTCATTGACTCAAATTTTATTTACATGACGTGCCCTTCAAGATGCACTTTGTGCTCCAATGTTTACACTCTCCTTTGATTGGTTTTGGTAGTTTTCCAACACTTGGAGTCAACACTTCATTTAGGCGACCTTGTGAGAGACTAAGGGATTATAAGGAATAAGGACCCTACCTTATTGCATGCTCCTTAGAAATCTCAATGAGCAATTGTGTGAGTCTTCCCTCACGACATCATGGACCTCTCGAACTAGGTAATAATTAACCTACAATTCGATCCACGAAGATAGTTCTAGTAGGCTATGACAAGGACACTTCCACACCTCTCCCTCAATATCTGGTCTATTTTCATGGCCCCTTTACTCCTTATGTGAGTCATATTAGCAAGCAATCGTCAAAATGCATCCATCGGTGAAACATTGTCAATGATCCATATACAAAATCATACTATAATTGATCATATGTCACATATGCATAAATGAAATACTCAAACCAATACAATCCACTCTCTGACTCAATCTAGATTCCAAGGAGGTCCATTGATGCCATCGACATCCACAGTCTGTCAACGTCCTCCACACTCAGGGAAAAATAGTCAATAATAGCTGCCAATACGCATATATTAAATAACATTAAATCATAATCCATCAACATCATCATAAGAATCCATAAGTCAAACAAATAACTATGTACTATAACCAGATCACTTGCACGCAAGTGTCCTCAAAGAATAAGTCGATAACATGTGCTCAATAGACGAGATGTTACATGACCTTAGAGCTATCTTAGAAAATATTGCAGCTCCTTTCATCTAATCAAATAAATCATCAATTCTTAGTAACTAATATCGTTTCTTGATCATTTCTTTGTTTAAATTTATATAATATATGAAGAATATCGATGATCCATTTTTATTCTTTATGAATATCACCCATGCTCCCCATGGTGATATGCTTAGTCATATAAATCCTAAGCCCTAAATGTCTTGTAACTACATCTATAATTCTCACAATTTTGGGTCTAAGATCAATTATGAACTCCAATTCTCTTTTAGGTGGTAATCTAGAAAATTCCTCTGGAAATGCATCTAAAATTTTTGACAATATTGGGTACTATTCTAAATCACTGAGCCCTTCTTCTCATTCATATATATTACATCATATAGTTTGCATGATTCTCTCATACTCCTCTTAAGTTGCAATGATAAAAAAAAAACTTAGTGAAACTCCTTTGTTCTTTCTAACTAAAGTTATTTTAATACCTATGCCATCTGCTAAATAAATCACTTACTCTTACAATATAAAAAAATTTCATGGTTCTCTAACAAATCGATTCCTATTACTATATTGTAAGATCCTAAAATAGTTACATATAAATATACTCCAGATACTCATATATATATATATATATATAGGGAGAGAGAGAGAGAGAGAGAGAGAGAGAGAGAGAGAGAGAGAGAGAGATTTCTTACTCTTGAATTAAATGACCTACCTCTTGTTTCACTCCTGAAGTTATCTCTACTTGATTAAAATAATTATGATCTATTGCTTCAATTTTTAATTTAGACAATGTAGTATGAGAAATAAATCTCTTAGTTGGTCTTGGATCTATTAGTATTGAAAAACTAATTTCATTAATATTTCTTGATGTCTCCAACACCATGGAATGATGTCCAGCCTAGAAGTTGTTCATTATTACATGAGTCCTATGGGTTTTACCCAAATCAGCAACTATCATCTGACTTTGGTTTTGTTGCTTCCACTTTGTGCTCTAAGACACTCTCTTTGGAAATTTGATTCTCCACATATTTAACACCCTCTCTTAGGAGGTTTATTTTGACTACCCGACTGTGAAAAGGTGGGTCTATTGCATTGGTGGCTAGTATGGTGGTCTTTGGTTCCCTATCAATCATTTTCGTGTACTCACAGTTGGTCCCCTTGACACATCTCTATGTATTGTCATAGGTATGGTTATACTAACTGACAATGGTGTTGATCTCTATACTTATGACCTTAAAGGTCTCAATGGTATTGATCACCACCCACAATTTCCTCCTTGTTTATGATATCCCTCTAGATTATTTCATGTAAAGAATGAGGAATCAATATTCTCACCTTGCCTCTAATATTATAATTGATCTCATAAAAAAATGTGTTGAATCACAACTTTTCAATATTGAAATGTGGATCATACCTCAACAATTCCATATACCTTCATACTCATGAACTAATTTATTTCCTTGTCTAAGTGAAGTAAATTAAATTCAATTGTTTTTCAACGAATTCTTCAAAAATGTAGTATTCTCTTAAATATTCCTCAAACAAGTCCCATGAAACCTCGAATACATCCATCCACAATTGTGGAAGTAAGGTCTTCCACCACAATAACTTCCCTTCAACTAAAATATGCACATTTGTACTTTGAGGTTGGAAGTATAATTCCTCAAAGAAAAGCACAATGTCATGTTTTCCAATTAGGACTTAGTTGTTTGTTCATGTATAGATCCTCAAAACTTTGGAAATTAACCTTCTCCAATGCTTTATTCATATGATTGCTTGTAGGATTTTGTGATCCTTTAGAATGCATATATTATCCTCCTTCTTGCTTTTCACTTCTATTCATTAACGCATTAGACATCCCTTGGAATGAGTGCAACATGGTAATTACCTCTCTTGTAGACACATGTTCATGTCCCTGGACATGTTCTTCTTCCCTTGGTAGAGAATGTGGAGGTGTATGTTGCAGTGTAGGATGTATGTCTTGACATCTAGCTATCCTACCTCTCCTCCCTCTTATATCCATATTCACCCGGCATAAGAAAAAAATGACAAATTCAATTAGTTAAACTTTCATTTGCAAAAAATAATACTAATAAATATTCAAGATATGTCTTGACATATAGCTATCCTACCTCTCCTCCCTCTTATATCCATATTCACCCGGCATAAGAAAAAAATGACAAATTCAATTAGTTAAACTTTCATTTGCAAAAAATAATACTAATAAATATTCAAGGTACAAAATTTAATAATGAATCCAAAACCCTAGTGTATTGAACCTTGCTCTGATACCACATATAACACCCTCAAATAGGGGTTAACATCTCAACAACATATTGTATAACACACACAATTAAATTTAAATTATTAAATTGTGCAAAGTATTTGGTTTAATTAAAGTAACATTACAATTTAGATAATTTAACATACTGAGTATATGAATTTCTTGTATTTTTTTAAGATCATTTAAATTTAATTGAGACAATTAAATTTCCACTTTACATATTACATCGATCGATATTACCAATCCAAGAGTTTACAATAATTATTTACCACTTCCATGATTATGTTATTATTGTAGAGGGTTATGTAGAGTGGCACACGTTCACTCCCTAAAGATGATAAAATTCTTATTAATTTTTATTTTGTTGATTTGATGTTAGGCATTAATTATTCACCCATAGCATCAATAATTCAAGTATAATATTATGTCCTACTTTTTGACTTTGTTAATTCATCATCGATTTTTCTCTTCTCTCCCAAATCATTTATTAAATCATTTATTATAATAATTTTTATTATTTGACCTTGTTAATTTATCATCGATTTTTTTCATCTCTCCCAAATCATTTATTATAGTAATATTTATTATGGTATTCTTATTTTATTTATCTTTCACAATATTAGTATTAGTAACTATACCATCTAGTTATAATAATATTATTTTTCTCTTTTCTCCCAAATCATTTATTATAATAATGTTTATTATGGTACTCTTACTTTATTTATTTTTCACAATATTAATATTAGTAACTATACCATCTAGTTATAATAATATTATTTACATGTATTTACACATCTATATGTGTGAGAGTAAATATTTATATATATACAATATTAACTTAATTAATTATCAATACATACATATACATGTATGTGTATAAATAACCATTTATATAATATAATTAACAATATAACCATATTTCATGATAATATTTACAATACAATTTATAAACCCTTATATTTATTATCTAAAGTATAAATCGTCCATAACTCAATAACCACTAGGTTAGTTTATCCATGCAAGAACACATGCCATGTACCATTGCCATGATATAATGGTCTTTGTGGTGTCCAACTATTAGAGTTCATAATCAAATTGATACGAATCCAATGTGTTTGAAATATGAATGCATTTAATATAAACCATAGGTTCAAGCACACAACTTCCATCGTGTAGTTGGATTGTTGGATTACAACTTAAATCAATTATTAATTTTAAATCCAATTGTTTATCCATTGGCCGTTACCTCGACTTCTTTTTCCTAGGATGTTCCTCAACTCCACACAAGATATATAATGCAACAGAAATTCACACAAAATATATAATGCAACAGAAATTCGCTGCAACATATTATCACAAGCTTTTTCAATAAGCAACACATATATTCTATTGTTACTATTGCTAAATGGAGATTTAGTTGCCATGTACAGTTAGTTCACAAGTTCTATGTATAAATAAAACTACAATTTGTTCTATTACATATATTTGCTATGGTTCAATGGATCATCTAGTTTGAAAAAAACAAAATACAAGATACCAAATCAATGCGTATAGATTCTTCGTATAGGCTGGTCCATCTCAAATCACATCGGCACATAAACGATTGATTCTATTGTTGTATGTATGAACAATACCTAGGCATCATGTAATTCAAAATTTATAACATCTATGATAAACAACAACTATTATGGGCAATGCATATACTAAAGGGAATTGCAATTATTGCAATTAAAAGTTAGACAGTAAGACTCATTTGATTTGTCTTCTAATCATCGATGATGTTTATAATTGTTTATACAATGCAACATGAATACTTTCTAAAATAAAGTATCAAATATTTATATTACATTTCTTTAGAAATTATATGATAACAACTTGTATAAGTTTTGGTTTAACTAAATTACATTTTCAACATATCATTTCAATAATATAATTAGCAAAACAATGGTGAATGAATTATAGTTTTGATATGATCTATTGATTGAACTCCATATCAATTTTTTTGGTTACTCTCCTTCCTCAAGGACTTTCAAGCTGTAATGAGATTGTATGAAAAAAAATCTCACTAGCCAATGATTAAAGAAAGAAATTGTCAAGTTCGAGAAAAATCCCGACTTCTCAACAAACTTCAGTGGACCAAATCCTCAACAAATACCAATGAAAAGTTATTTTAGCATTATGATATCCATCCAACATCAAGGTGCACAATTTTTTTTCTCATAACTCAATCCCTCATTTTATAGTTTTTGTGATCTATGTCACTTGTTCAACCCATGAAAAAATATATTTTACTAATTTATTATTAACTTGATATTCACCCTCCCATGTGTCACTCATGTGCATAAGTACACATATAACTATCTATTTAAAATTATAAAATAATATTCATTTTACTCTCCTAACTCTCACATATCTTATTTTCACTCAGGTGTTCCCTTGATCTTCTCATGACTTCCTATTTTAGTGGTAGTGGTTTTACTTTTCTTAATTATTTATGGGCTCAGTTTAACTTCTCCCATGCCCACTTACCTTTTCCCCCAATTTAATTTGAATTAGAATTGTTGTTCCTATTTCCTCTACTTGACTTAAAGGTAAATTAATAACAAGTTTTTACTAATTAATAATTAACTTTATGTCATTTCATGCACATTTTTTTAACTATATGCATTCTTCTTAGTAATTTTAATTAATTAAATGTTTCTCCATATTCTAATATACTACTTTATCTATATTTTTATTTATGTTATCACTATTTTAATTTAATCTCCCTTTTCTAAATCTAGTGCATGTTATATGATTGTTTTCTCATAAATAAAAATGTATATTAAATCATTTTTTTTTTATATTTTTAATTAAATTTTCATTTCATTATCAAATCATTCATTTATTAACGATATCAAGCGTGATATGTATCTTTTGTCTCTAAAAAATTACCTTATTATATTTTCAAAGGTGTTATGATTTTCATGCCCTTCAAGTATCCAACTTTTCTTAGTGGAGAAACGACGCAACAGTGAAAACATTGCTATCTCATCTTTGTTTACTTTGTTGAGAGGCTAAGGGAACATGGTCATCACTTTATTGTGCACCCATGAAGCTAATATTCATGAGTGACCTAGTCCACAGTTGACTCTCACTACAACATGCAATCTCAAAGTAAAAGCATCATTGGTTTTTCAACTCATTCCACGAAAGGAGTGTTAGTATGTGGAAACAAGATTTTTTCTCCTCCTCTCCTTATGGTACTTAGTACCCTTTACATACAAATCCATTACTCATGTGTGGATCAATCAACAAGCATGTTCATTGTGCTTGCACACACTACAATCAAAGCATTTGTAATTTTCATAATGAAAAATTAAAATATAACATAATCTCATAATTTTTATTGTTCCCACTCAATACAAATACCAACAAAAAATTGACAAAATCATGCGTCAATGAGCCCTTGTGATTTTGTGTCACAATAGGAAAACCATCAATAGTATGTACAAATTAATATATCCACTTTTTTATTTTCAATTATTTGAATCATATAAATCAATTTCATTGGTTGCTTCATATCAATGCATATTTAATTTATTCATGATATCATATAAATTTTTAATAAATCATTTAATCATCATCATTCCAAAATCAATAAAATAATAAAATTTCATATTTCAACATCATAATATCAGTGAAATAATCACGCCATTTATAAACAAATACTCTCGAATAATAAAATTTAGTTTGTTTTAATATTCGAACAAAATGAGAGATGGTAATAGTTTGGGTAATGTTATTTCATACTTCAAATATAAGAATGAGTGGTTCCTTGTCCATATATAGTGATTCTTTCAAGATGGAACTTTTGTGAAGGTATGCACTAGCTAATAGAACCTAACTAGTAAAATGTTTTGGGCCTCATTAACCCCTATCTTTATCTAAATCATCTCAACATGATATGGTGATTGGTGGATGTACTTCAATAGAATACACTCAATAGCATACACTAAAAACTAATATCTCATCAATCAAATCTCTCCATGCCTTGAGAGAAAATAGTTTTTACCTATAAGGGTTCTACCCAAAACATAACTATGATTTTTGAATTTTAATTTTTAAATCAAATGACAAACCTCCAATATTGTGTAGAAATTTAATTTTAATAATTTAATTTTATGATGTTTCAACTTTATCTAAATCATCTCAACATGATATGGTGATTGGTGGATGTACTTCAATAGAATACACTCAATAGCATACACTAAAAACTAATATCCCATCAATCAAATCTCTCCATGCCTTGAGAGAAAATAGTTTTTACCTATAAGGGTTCTACCCAAAACATAACTATGATTTTTGAATTTTAATTTTTAAATCAAATGACAAACCTCCAATATTGTGTAGAAATTTAATTTTAATAATTTAATTTTATGATGTTTCAACTTGAAATATTCTTTGCTTCCATATTATAATGCTTGAAAAACTAAAGTGAGGGTGGATCCTTGTTCCACTATTATTTTGGAAAGATAATAGTGTTTCTATTTCACACTTAAAAGCTAAGAATACATGTTTCCTTGTGTACATCTACTCTTTCAAGATGGAACTTTTATGGAGGTATGCATTTACTGATAGAAATGTTTCCTAACGAATGAAAGATCCTAACCAATGAAATGTTAAATTTAAAATTTTCACTCAACAAAAGTAATGGGGTTGATATTTGCTAAATTTTCATTAGGAAAATTGATAGTTATATACACAATATGGTGACCTTGGGTAGTTGATAATAAGAGTTGGGTATGAAAATAGAGAAATATATTACACTAATAAAACATATTTGCCTGAAACAAAACTATTAACAACTAGCTCTTTGATGATACCTAATATTTTTTTAATTTGTATACTAAAATTTTAACAATTCTATATTCACAAGATGCAAGGCCTTTACAATGATTAGAAAGCTATGATAACAGTGTGCAATATTCATTTGATTTACCCAAAATACAATTCTTTCATTTCTATAACTAAACCAAGTCATTGGTAAAGTTATGTTCAACTTCATTTGAGACATTTTTTACACTTGGAGAAAACATATAGTGTGCAAGATTCATTTGATTTACCCAAAATACAATTCTTGTATTTCTAGAACTAAACTAAGTCACTAGTAAAGTTATGTTCAACTTTATTTGAGACAATTTTTATACTTGGAGAAAAAACATATTGTGCAAGATTCATTTGACCCAAACTACAATTCTCGCATATCTAGAACTAAACCAATTCACTGGTAAAGGTATGTTCAACTTCATTTGATATAGTTTTTACACTTTGGAGAAAACACTCTTTAGTTAAAGTAAGAACCCATCATAATTCCAAGCATAGTATCTCTCTCCACACAAATCATCTTAAACATAAATTATCCTATAATGTGATCCTACTCCACCTTTTAGACCAATTAATAAATGTTACACCCCAACACAACACAAGAGTAATTAACACACATCATAATTTCAAGCATAGTATCTCTCTCCACACAAATCATCTTAAACATAGCTTATCCTACTCAAGTATAATGTGATCCTTCTCCACCTTTTAGACCAATTAATAAATTCTACAGCCCAACACAACACACGAGTAATTAACACACAAGGACACTTATAATGGCTCACCTATTCTAATCCCCAAATTATGGGGATCGTGATCTACAAAATTCAGACCATTTTTATTTTTATTATATGGATATTTATTCACAACTCTAATTATTATGTTATGTGTTGAGTTGTCTATATTTGAAATTTTTATGGCTAATTTATACACTTTTTTAAAATGAAGGATAAAGATTCTAGAATGCAAAGAAATATTGTATTTTTTACCAATCAAATTACTTATACAAAAATAATATATCTCATTTAAGTCTTAAAAATGCAAATTTAATTCAAAATCACAAGAGAATCAAACATACACATACTATCATACGAATTTTTCATGCACAATATCTACATCTGGGTAGACCATTATGTCACCTTCTTGAGTACCATATTCTTGTTCTTGAAAGGACTTATAGTGCCACACCCTACATGTATAAGAACAAAATATGTATAAGTAATTAAATGAGACTGTGTATTCAACAATATTTAGCATTCTATCAATAACATTAAAAAGAGAATATGCTAAAAAATTTAATTAAACTTCTCTCAGTTTCAAAAATAACTAATTCTTACGAATGCGAGCTCTCTGAATAGCGCACTAGGGTTTCCACAGCTGCCCGGCGCCGCGAGGGTTTCGGATACAGCCCCATTGGGGGCTCATGTCGCACAAGGAGGGAGGGCCAGCGGGCACCTCCTACAGCCGGGTCACGGCTAATGGAAATATAGCAGCGGATCTAAAACGGCCGGCCTTTGAGCCACCGCCCGACCTGAGATCAAAACTGATGGAGGAAGGCACCTTCAAGGATCGTGACATGGATATCGACCCAGTAAAAGAGACCCGACCCTCTGCCTCTTCTTCAACGGCTCCTTGGTTACTTGGTAAGTGCATTCCACAAGCACCACAAGCTCCAAAATATGTTATTAGCTCACGAAGAATAGAAGAACAGAAGCAGTACATGAGGGATTACGCCCTAGTTGGGAAATTTCTGGGGCTTTGGCCTACCGAGCGGGATCTGATTAAATGGATCCAGTACTGGTGGAAGCCAAAAGGACATTATGAACTGCAACTGGGTTCTAAAGGGTTTTTTACAATCATTTTTCATAACCTTGAGGATCGTAACCGGATCTTCGATGGGGGGGCGTATTTTTTCAATTCTGCTGGTCTCTTCCTGCGGTTCCGGACTGAAAAGTTCGACCCAGAGAAAGAGGACTTTTCTCATGCACCCGTCTGGATCAGACTCTACTCTCTACCACAAGAGTTCTGGCTGGAAGAAGTCCTGGCAGGCATAGGCAATACCATTGGCATTTATGTTAAATCCTCGGAAGCTACCAAGCAGAGATGCTACACCTCATATGCCCGAATATGTGTATACCTGAACATTGCTAAACCGCTTCCAGGCTCCATCGTATTGGAATATCACAATGAATATTGGATCCAAACCATTGACTACGAACACATCCTATTCCGGTGCCGGAAGTGCCATGAACACGGACATCTATTCTGGGAATGCCCCCTCAACATGATCCAGAAAGATGGACCCTCAGAAAATGGCAAGGATAAGGAAGGCAAAGATAAAGATGGATTTGTACAGCAAGCTGGGAAAAGGCGCACAGGAGGAAAGAGACAACCTGCCCAAATAAGAAAAGACCCATCTACCCATAACAAGTATGCCGTCTTACAAGACCAACCAGAGCACCTGCCCAACATTGTAACCCAAAACGCGCCCCCCATGAATCTGGAGTCCCACGACTGGGGTGCAGAAGTGGGCACCTCTCAGCAGAGCAAGGAACCTGATCCCCCGCTCCCAAGTGGAGTTCAGAGCACACAGGAGCCACAGGAGATAGAGGACGGCGATGCCGAGATGGAGCTGGAGGAAAATGACCTAGCTGGAGTGGACTTGGAGCACCTGGAGCACGCGTACAGACACCAGAAACTTTACACCATTCCTAGAGACCAACTAAGAAAAGTTCACAAGGTCTTACTCAATTCTTCAGTTGGTTCAACAGCGCGAGCCAGTAAGGCCCTAGGAATCCAGAGAACAGAACAAAAAAACCCAGGTAAAGCTCAGAAAGATGAAAAAAAGAGAGGACGAAAATCCACCAACAAGCTCATACAGGAAATAGGGAATTACATGGTAAACTCGGGACAAATCCATTTGATATCGGATAGTTTCCCCCCGCTCCATACCCCTCCGTCAATATGAAGATCATCTTCTGGAATATTAGAGGTCTCAATGGGTGTAGCAAGCAGAAATTGCTACGGGACATGATTATGACAGAAAAACTGAACATTGTCATGCTACAGGAAACAAAATGCTCGTCAACAGATATAGATCGGCTCCTTCCATTTTGCTGGAGGCAAGGAAGGGTAGCCTCTGTAGACGCCCTGGGCACCGCCGGGGGCTTAACCATCCTCTGGAACACCAATGAGGTGATTATGGAAAACTTCTTTTCCACGAAATGGTCCATCACAGCGGCTTATAGATGCATAGGCTCAAGCAGGCCTGGGTGCCTAACCAATGTATATGTTCCAGCCAATCCGAGGGACATGAAAGATTTCCTTCGCAGCCTGCACCACACTTATATTCTAAAACAACACCACAACTGGTTGATTGGGGGGGACTTCAACATCATCCGCAGTCTGGAGGAAAAGAAAGGCGGGTCTAGACGACTGGAACGAGACTCTGAGCTCTTCAACAGTCTCATTGATGATCTTCACCTTGTGGATTTGGAAACTAGCAACGACACTCATACCTGGTCAAACAGAAGAACAGGAACCCATCAAATCGCTTGCAAGCTGGATCTCTTCTTCATCTTAGAATCCCTCATGCTGGAGGGAATAGCCATAGAAGCTAACATTCTCAATCTCCCCGGCTCAGACCACTGGCCCATACAACTATGGATGGACGTCCCGGTAACAACTGGTAAAAAGCCCTTCAGATTCAAGCAGTTCTGGTTGGAGCATCCGGACTTCCAGGCCAACATACAAAACTGGTGGAAGGAGGCAGAAGTCCAGTGAGGCTCCAAAATGTTCAGATTCCAACAAAAACTAAAAAACCTCAAGCACATCCTCAAGCACTGGAACCAGCACACCTTTGGAAATATTTTCGCTGCCCAAGAAAAGATGAGGGAAGAATTAGGCGAGATTCAACATCAAATCATGCAACATGGGTTAACTAATGAACTCAAAAATCAGGAAATGAAGATAACCCAACAGCTCGAGGATAGAAGAAGATAGGAGGAAATTCTTTGGAAGCAGAAATCCCGCATCCAGTGGCTCAAGGAAGGCGATCGTAACACAAAATTATTTCACCGGACTGTCATGCAAAGAAGGCATTCCAATAAGATCACGCATCTTATCACAGATGAAGGAGAATCCATCACATCACATGAGGACATGGAGACAGCCCTGATAGACTACTTTCAAAACCTCCTCAGCGAGCCCCTCCTGGATAGAAGTGAAGCCATAAACAAAATCACAAGAAACGTGCCATCCCTAGTCACGCAGGAACAGAACTCGGCACTGCTCCGGCCTATTACGATTGAGGAGGTGGATGAGGCGCTTCAGCACATGCCCAAATGCAAGGCTCCAGGACCGGATGGGTTCACAAGCGATTTCTTTCACCATTGCTAGCCAATGATCAGGACGGAAGTGTGGGAAATTTTGGAAGACTCCAGGGCCACTGGTCAAGTCCTCCAAGCTTTCAATGCTACTTTCCTCACCTTAATCCCCAAGGAAGGAAATGCACATCATCCTCAGCAATTCAGACCAATAGCTTTGTGTAATGTCATCTACAAACTGCTTACAAAAGTCATAGCCCGCAGGCTCAAATCTATCCTACCAACAATCATATCCCCAGAGCAATCAGGGTATGTAGAAGGCAGACAAATCTTGGACAGCGTCATCTTGGCTCATGAAGTAATCCACTCTCTACAAAAGACTAAGACTCCAGGTATGCTTCTCAAACTTGACCTTTCGAAAGAATTTGACAAAATAAGCTGGAACTTCATGCAAGAAATGATCTTAGCCTTTGGCTTTGATCAGAGCTGGGTAAAATGGATCATGAATCTTACCTCTACAACCTTCTTTTCTTTTCTTGTGAATGGTGTCCCTTCCAGACCTTTCTCCCCCTCCAGAGGAATTAGACAAGGAGATCCTCTCTCTGCTTTCCTGTTCATCATCCTGGCGGAAGGACTCAGCTGATCAATACGCGCAGCAGTGGAAAACAACTCTTTGACTGGTCTCCCCCTGCACGGTTTAACCCCTCCTATCTCCCACAGCCAGTTTGTGGACGACACTCTCCTGATGGGTAGCCCAACTATCCGAGAGGCAAATGCTATCCAAGAAATTCTCAACTCTTTTTCCGAAGCCTCGGGCTTGGATTGCAACAGGGGTAAGTCTCAAATCTTCTTTTTTAATACACCCCCACCTATCCAGCGTCACATCTCTGCAATCTTAGGTTTTAGTCGAAGCTCCCTTCCGTCCAAATACTTGGGTATCCCCCTCATTGATAATGGCCTCCGAAACTCTTCTTGGGAACATTTGCTCGCCTCTTTCTCCAAAAGGCTTTCTTCCTGGACCTTCAGAGTTTTAAACTTTCCAAGTCACCTTACTCTGCTCCGCTCTATTCTCCAGTCTCTCCCGACCTATCATTTCTCGGCTCTAGCCGCTCCACGATTCGTCCTTTCCGCCATCAAAAATTTTCAAAGAACCTTTCTTTGGCACGGCGTCAACTCAGGGAAGAAGATGGCGTTGGTTAGCTGGGACAAACTGTGTAGCCCAAAAGCACAAGGCGGCCTAGGCTTAAAGGACCCCTTCATAATGAATAAGATCCTCAGTGCTAAAATCTGGTGGCGCTGGTTAAAACATCCCAAGGATCTCTGGGCCAGTCTATGGAGGAAGAAATACACCCCAAATATAGCAGAGAGAGATCTTATTAGATGGAACGGGGACGACCCGGGCTCCCTAATTTGGACTGCGGCCAAACAAAACAGACAGATAGTAACTCGGCATGCTTTCTGGGAGATCAGGAATGGCAAGACAACGCTTTTCTGGCATGATTCCTAGCAGCAATGGCCAGTCCTGGCCAAGGAGGACTGGGCCCAAGATATCTGCACCCAGGCCATGCAATCAGGCCTCACAAATGTCGTTGACTATTGGCAGGAATCCCCCCCGGAGGACACTTGGCGACACTAGGGCCTGGACAGAGAGCGCCTCAATCTAGGAGCACAAGTGGACTTGGAACCTTGGCAGAAAGAGATGGTAACGAGGAAAATACCCAAAAATGAGGGGAGCGATATCCTCAGATGGGGACACCGCCCACAAGGCACATTCAGTACTCAGGAGGCCTACTTGCTCAAAACGGTAAAGGATCCCATCCCAAACTCAACACCCTGGTAGAAACTATGGAACCTTAAGCATTGGCCAAAGATTACTCTTTTCCTCTGGCTAGTTCTCCATTCTAGCACTCTGACATGGGACAACCTCAAGAAACGAGGCTTTGTGGGGCCTTCAATATGTGCTCTTTGTGGCCAAGCAGAGGAAACCCTCAATCATCTCCTCAATACTTGCCCCTTCACCGCTCAGGTTTGGGATCAGGATGCGCAAGTCATGCGCACCTTAGATCGAAACAGGGACAACATCCAGGAAACAATCACGAACTGGAGAGATGAAGCCTTCCACTCTCCCATCTTAAACCGCATCTGGCAACTCATTACAAGCTTTATCCTCTGGCAGACTTGGAAAGAGCGGAACAAAAGAATCTTCAAAGATATATCCCTTCCGTGGAAACAATGATGGCACCTATGTTGCAATAGTATCCGGGAGACGATCAACATTCAACAATGGTCTGAGGCCGACAGCAGGGCAGCGCCATCTGAACACTGCATCTTACAACAATGGGCGCTCCATCCCCCACAAACAACACACATGACCAGCCAACCAAGGCTCAGCAGTCCAGATTATTGGTCTCCTCCTCCAGAAGGCTACATCAAGCTTAACTTCGATGGAGCCTCGAAAGGCAACCCTGGAGATGCTGGTTACGGGACAGTCTTCCGAGATCATCGAGGACACATCGTGATCATAAGCGCAGGTTCCCTGGGGCACTCAACAAACAACAACGCAGAGCTTTGGGGTCTTCTCAATGGACTCCGAATAGCCCGCGCAAATGGCTTTACTAAGCTTATAGTCGAGGGGGACTCTCAACTCATAATCAACATCTTGAGCTGGATGCTTAATGGAGTGCACCCAGATAGATTGGCGCCCAGCTGGAGACTCTCCCTTGGGCTTCAAATTCTCTCTGACTTACTACAGCCAGATCAAGCCATCATCCCCTCTCACATCAAATGGAAAGCGAATCAAGTGGCGGACGGGCTAGCCAACTTAGGCACTACCTGGAGTGGACCAGATCTTCTCTGCAACTCCCGCAGAGACTCGGATCATCCTATCCTCCAACGGTGTATTCGCAAAGCTGCTGAAGCAGACAACCCCCCGTATGGGGTGTTATTGCTGGCCACGGGGCATACGGAGGAGGTTGGCATTAGGCCACCAAGCACGAGGCCACGTGATACGCCCGTGCCAGAACCCATCACCACCCTCCAGTATTAATTCGATGCAGCCAGGCTTTAAGTTATGTACACGCGCATTAAAAGTTTGTAAGCTTCGACTATCCTGCGTTCTCCATATCACTTCTATCGCGCAGATGGGATTATCATTTGTTTGCTCGGTGCATAGTCTCCACACCAGGGGTGGTGAGTGCTCTCCCGCGTGCTCTTGGGCAAACCTCACTCACTCCCTGGTGCACCTCATTAGCTCTCATAGCCTCCACGCCTCCTGCGACTCGGCCTACTGCATCCCTCAGCCTGTTACAATGCCTCGTGAATGAGGGAAGTCGCGAAGGGGATCCCCCTGGAGTCCCCGTAGGCCATCCCCTTTGCCTCCTGCCTCCCGGACTTCCACCAGGACTCTGGCACTTTGGACAGCCAATCCACCCCCGCTTTCGAACCCTGCTCTAGCAGAACCATTTCCTGGCATCCTCCTCCCTGTAATTCCACCTCGGCACTCTGCAGAAGACCTCCCTTCTCTCCGCAGACCTAGCAATTATACGCAACAGGCTCCCGTTTCCAACACAGGAGTGCAGCTCCGGGATAATCTTGATAACATATATGACCTGGTGTTCGAATTAAGAAAGGAGATAGATGACCTCCACTTCCGTGTAAATTCCACCAATTCCAAGGTGACGACGCTCCTCCATCTCTTGGCCTCCATGAGCGCGTCCTTTCCCTCTCACCCGGGTGAAGAATCCTCAGCGGAAGTGCCCCATGCAGCGACTCAACATGGTAACACCACAGAGCAGAGCACAGTCAGCACGGGGATGGCATGCATCGCGTCAACGAGCCAGCAAATGCAGACGGAAGCACCAGTGGACGAGCGAGCAACAGACAGGGCTATTACCATGATGCTCTGGGATTCTGGACTCTCCTTCTTAGTGGAGCCAAGTGTCTAACTGTGTTTCAAGGCAAATTTTGCTCATCCTAGCTAGTTTTATTTTGACAGCATACTTATACTTATTATCTGTTTAGTCTCAGCACTGTTTAGTAAACTTTTAAGGTTGACTGGACTGGTTTCCCCTCTGTTGGGGCAGTCCAGTGAGGCCAAACTGTCTATGGATGTAAACTGGCACTTCCACCAGTCTTTTGAAGGAACTTAATATATCATACTCTTACTTAAAAAAATAAAAAAATAACTAATTCTTTATTAAACATTGTCAACCATATAAAAATACAAGCTCACATACATACCCATCAATAAAAACATCATTCTCAATTCCCTATACCCAATTTATCTACTAAAAACTAATCAAAACTAACATAATATCATAAAACATATAACATTAATACATTAAAAAAAAATTGAAAAACAAAGATCATATTAAAAAATATAAAATATTAATAAATTAAATCATTAAAATGTGTTGTTTACCACGTTGGTGTCATTCCATATACCATCACTTCCTATGTAGTTTCTTTTTTATTTTAAACTCATAAGTAACATGTTCATTTCTTCTTACTCTTTGTTTGGTGGGTGCTTTTCTTCAATTAATTCAGTCTACCTAATAGAATGTAATACATGTCTTGTGCCATGTCTAGTCATAGTGGAGCAACCATTTACCACAAAAATATGTGTTAAAGTCATACAGTTTGTTTGCTAATGTTGAAACTTTTATTTAATACTTCAATATAAGTACAATTTTCATTTCCGGGAGAATTAGTGGACGTGGTGGTTAGGGAAATATCTTCCTCTTTCCTCGTAGCATCCACATTTATAGGCTCTACCACTGAAAAAAGAAAAATGCATAAGTATACAAAAATAAATTAAATCATGATAACGGTCATATACCTAATTTTACACTCATTGACACTTTTATACACTATTAGCCTCGCTATCATACACTATTAGCCTCGCTATCATTCATGCTCTCTTGCATTAAAAAAATAAGACATCAATTCATATGAAATAATCAACCGTGAATGGGTTTTATAAATAATCAACATTCAAAATATGATAATTTTATTTACATCCAAATTAATTGTGGGACTTTGTGATTGCCCCATACATTCCCAGTGTTCAACCATTCATTTAAAATTGATCTTGAACATTACATTGAGTTCTTTATGATAATTTTATTTACATCCAAATTAATTGTAAGACTTTGTGATTGCCACATACATTCTCAGTGTTCAACCATGCATTTAAAATTGATCTTGAACATCAGATTGAGTGCCCCATACATTCCCAGTGTTCAACCATGCATTTAAAATTGATCTTGAACATCAGATTGAGTTCTTTGTAGGAGGGTGGGGAATTCTAATTATCTCCTTGCATTGCATAATATTCAAAATTTTAGTTATCAAATGTAGTTAAACACAAGTTGAAAGATACCATTAATGAAATAATGGTTTAATTATTTGTTATTTATAATCATGGTTATTAATTTGATGCAACCACCCTATCCAAGTTTATGCGGGTCATGTTTTTTTAATGGGTCATGTTTTTTTAATTTTAATTATCAAATGTAGTTAAACACAAGTTGAAAGATACCATTAATGAAATAATGGTTTAATTATTTGTTATTTATAATCATGGTTATTAATTTGATGCAACCACCCTATCCAAGTTTATGCGGGTCATGTTTTTTTAATATCACTTAAGTATCTTTGAAGTATTTTTAATCCTACAAAAATTTCCAACTAAATAAGATATTAAACTTTTTATGTAAGTTAACATATTTAATTAAATATAACATTTGCATCCCTACATTTGATGGCATATTTCCTTCTTTTTCTCGTTTTTTTTATTTGCATCCTTTATTAGAGCCCTTCATTCCCTCTAAGGGATTATTAGGGATTATTGAAGGATGCTCATACTAGATGTTATCTTGCAAGTTAACCCTGCAAGTTAACCCTATATGTGTCCATAAAAGGTTTCAAATAATTACTAGCCATATAAATTATTTTAATTTGGTTGAATACATCACAAAAGAGGCTAATCAAATGATCTAATAGTTCCTTATTCAAATGAGAATATTGGTTGTTAAGCCTTTTACAAATGGAAGGTCCAAAAATATCTAATGTATTATCATTAAAGTGTCTATAAAGATGTTATTTCCTACTAAATCATATTGTTATTTATAGAAAATAAATATAAAAAGTACATTTATACCACATTATGGGGAATAAGACACTATTAATTACCAAGAAACTTTTTCATCTGGAATAGAATAAGGTTTTCATCCACCAAAATTTCAATCAGTAGTCTCTTAGTGTTAAAAACACATGATGATATAGGAAAGTAACTAAATGATTCAATAATGAGGATATCTCTTCCAACATGTGCATCATCTGGCATGCTATGGGAAGGGATCTAATCTATCCCAAAGGGGGGAGAAGTAGATGGGGGAGTGGAAGAGGGTTGAGTCAAAGGACTATGACCAGTATTTGGAGAGGAAAATAATATATTCAATGTGTGACTAATGATGGGACACGATGGTGAAGTAGGTGCATGGATAGTGATTGCATCATCCTTATCAGTAGGCTCTAATGATCTCAAAAAAATTTGTTAAAAAAAGATATAATTTTTTTTCGATCGATTATGAGATTAAACCAAAATGAAAAAATGAATATAATAAATTAATCAATTTAAAAGTTGGTGCATACTCTGTATTTTATGGTTATAGTCATCGAAGTGTGGTTCTTATGCTCCACAACCTCCTTTGGCTCATTAGAATCAAATAATGCAATCAATTATTCATTGTCCTTCTTTAAGACCTCTCTAATAGTGGCCAATGAGTTGAGATCTGATCAAATAAGTAAGAATCAACATCCACATATAGATCATGTGTGTATGCCTATCAACAAATGACAAGTAAATTTGATTATAACATCAATAAAATTTGTTTTATTAAAAAAGAAAGATCTCTAAGGTATTAAAGATATTAAATATATTAAATATATATATGGTATTATGACTGTTACTGAATATAAGGGGTCCTTCCTACAATCTCTTTGTCACATTATTCAAAGAAATGATAATTACATTTTAAGAATCATGAGATATTAAAATTAATGTTTAAGGTAATAAAACATAAACATTAATTAATTAGATATGTAAACAATGAAACATAAGTACCCTCACAATAGTAGTATTTGCATCTATTTTATTCAAAGCATAATTTATCAACAAATCCTCCCTTGATGCTATTGTTTTTATTGCATATACCACTACCTTATTTCCATCACGCCCCTCAAATATGCAATAGGGTGGCTTTCTTATTATGCCAGGTCATGTACCATTTGTAAACCTTGCAATATATATATATATATATATATATATATATATATATATATATATATTCACTCTTTTGTTTTTATTACTCTCTTTTAGTTGTGTATAGTTTGGAGAAGATAAACATTTCTACATACTTCTCACACACACACACACACATATTCACTCCTTTGTTTCTATTACTCTCTTTTAGTTGTGTATAGTTTGGAAAAGCTAAAAATTTATACATACTTCACATATATTAGGCCAACCTCATACAATCTCCATAATTGTAACATGGTCCAACAAAATCCATCAATTCAATTTCTATGCCATATTTTACCTCTATTCTATCCATTGAAAATAGACCTAGACCATGTATAGATAATAAGAAAAATTGATAAATTCCCTTGTTGAGTCAAAAGTCAATGCCCAATATAGAAAGGTATTTCAGTTTCCACCTTTTGACTAGATTTTTGTACCCAAAGGGAACCTCACGGTCATATTTTGTCTCATCATCATAACAGGATGTACCTCCTTCGGTATGAAAAAATTTCATGCGTCTACAAAATTTTTCTTTTAACATTTTGACCTCTAGTTGATCTCACATGATTTGGTGGTACATGCACCAGTCAATCCAAACACAATGTAGAGTACATTCTATACTAAGCAAGAGAGATGCTACAACAACTCTGTTGTTTTTTGTAGCTTCGGGAGGTATTCCCACAAGAGGCCAAGGTGTCAGGCATGTGGGAATATTCGTCAACACTAGATCAACATTTCATTTCAATGAAATCGGCTCTGGAATGAGGCTAGGGACTCATGGGAAAGTTGATAGGCTTTGTGGACTTGTGATGGGGTGGCACACCCACAAAGAGGTATAACATACTCTAATTAATTGTTGAGTTTAGCAGGGGTTCCTAAACTCACTCAATGGACTTGTATATAAAGGAGAGAGTTCATTGTGACATTTTCTTAGTGTGTAAGGATGGATTTAGCATAAGTGAGTTTTCACTTGTGCTAGGATGCTTGGTGATTTTCAACAAATGGAAATTTTGCATGGCGGAAAATATGGCCTTGAGGAATCTCTATTTTATGTTCTTGGCAGAGAAAAATCACACCACATGTGTGGAAGAGAGAGGAAAACACATAAGGAAGAAATTGTATGAGTAGAGTGAATTGTACAAAATTGTTCGTATAGTATTTCATACATCTATGCGGGTTGCAGTGAGAACTGTTATTGCACAAGTTGTAGGTTGGTAAAATCCCGACCCAAACAACAAAATGGAGACAAATAAGAGATAACCTACCTATTTTCACCTTAGATATGTGTTCCTGTCACTTTAGAGGTGAAGTGATTACCTCAAGGGGGGAATCACAGTGACCCTGGGGGCAATGAGATAGAAAGTGTTATGTATGTGTTAGAACTAGAAGCCACTCTAGACAGAAGAAAGTGTGAGCCTAGTAACCATTTAGATATAAGTGATTAAATCAGGTTTAAACTCAGGCGTATCAACAAGGAAGAGAAAAAATGAGGGTAGAAAATTATCTTCACAGTCATACCATTATGCATGGAGTCAACACATCCTACAGATCAAAGGAAATCAAGATACCTACCAGAAAAAAAGGGATATAATTGATGTATGGAAGTATAAGAAAGATAAAAAAAAATCTAATATCATCAAGAAAATATCCTCTCTGAAAAAATGACTTAAAATATTACTAGAACAAAGATCATGAAAGGAGGCAATTACTACAAATCATTTGCAGCTCATGAATCTCCTACCCATGAACAACCATTGATCTTCAATGCCTTCAATTACATTCAAGTAATATGATAATGTAAAAGTATAATAAAGAACACGAATTCTAATAAACAACTTGCATGCATCTCTAATGGAAGAAATGCCTACATCACACGCCCTCATGCTTACAAATACACAGATAAACTTCCCATGCAACTCTCTCAATCTCCTTCTAGTCATGAAACCATTATCCAAGAGCTCCCTTCTTCATTAAATAGAAATTAACATACAAAATATCCTTAGGAGGTCGCAACCCATTTCTTTCATTGGATTCTGGGCCTTGGAGATAGGTGGCAATAGTCAAAGAGACAAAAATCCAACAAACTGCTAATTTTTAGGAAGTTGTTGGAAGTCAATAATAAATTTGTTTCCAACTCACTACATGAGGTTTTAATGGAGCTAAATATTAGGTGTAGGTGTCCTTTAGCATATAACTGATCTTTGAGAAGTCATTTGAACCCTTTTTGACAGGTGGCAACCTCCAAACAAGGCGAATATCCAATAACTATTTGAGTTTGTGGCACCAATTTGCAACACACGGGTGTTTTAATTTTACCTTTCAAATGCCAAAATCGGTCAGGATGATTTTTGGTCATCAGTTCAATGACATAATCATGTTCCTCCACAAACAATTTCAAAGAACCCACATCACCATTTGGGATTTATGATAAAATATTTAGAAGAAGCAGCTACAGAAAATGAGTTTGCAACGCACTGGTGTTTTAATTTTATCTTTCAGATTCTAAAATGGGCCAGGATGATTTTTTGTCATCGAGTCAATGCCATAATCATGCTCCTCAAAAAACTATTTCATAAGAACCCACATCACCATTTGGTATTTATGATAAACTCTTTATAAGAAGTTGCTACAGGAAATGAGTTCGCAACGCCTCTGACAACGGTGCTACGAACTTTCCTGTAGGTGTTGTTTTATGCCAAATCAACTCAATTGATTCCAAAACCATGCAAGAAGCCTTGAAAACCTCTAATAAACCTGCTACAACTTCTGAGTAATGAAAATTACTTGCATAAATTGTATATTCATATCATCATAGGACAAAACATTCCTTAGATTTACAAGCCTAGATATATAAGATATCATAGAAAAATTGATTGAAAGTTGTAGACATAATGCTTTTGTTGGTTGTAAAGCTTGATTATCTTCCTGATTTAGAGGTCCTTGTTTTCAGTCGTGTTTATACCCCATGAAGACTTTACACCCCGGAAGAATGTACACTCCTCCACATGGGGGAGTATAGAGGGGGGTCACCCCCTCTGTGGGGTATGAGGACCAACGGGCCCTCGGTGGGGGTTTGGGGGCGAATCCCTCGAAGGAAAAATTTCCTTGTAAATGTATATTGTAATTTCATAGTAAATCTAGACCGTTCAATATAAGGTCGCAGATCTTACGATATAATTTATGTTAGGGTTTTTTCCCTAGAAGGAAACCCTCTTTTATGAGGGAAATGTATTATGGCTAGGTTTCATTGTGAATATTGTATTAAGAGTGAGGAGACTGTGAGAGAAAGAAGAGGAAGTTACATCGAGTGTACAATAGGTTGTATCCCTTCATTTGTTGGATTGTAATAAAGAAAGGAGGTTCTTGATAGAAAGGCACTAGGAACGATACGACTAAGCCTGGCAGTGTCGGTGGCTTTCAATATTTCAAAAGAAAAGACAGTGAAGGAGTTGATGGATGCATTGGATAAACTGTATGAAAAACCCTCAACGTCAAATAAGGTATTTCTAATGAAGATATTATTTAATATGAATATGTCATAAGGTGGGTCTATTGCAGATCATTTAAATGAATTTAATATGGTTACTAATCAACTAAGCTATGTAAAAGTGGACTTTGATGATGATGTCATGGATATTCTAATCTTGTGCTCATTGCCAAAAAAGATGGAACGACTTGGTCATGGCTATAAGTAACTATGTATTTGGTTCAAACACTTTAAAATTTGATGATGTTGTTGGTGTTATCCTTAGTGAAGAAATGCGACAGAAAAGAACAGGTGAGACATCAAGTAATGTGTTAAACATGGAGAATAGTGGGAAAAAAAGGATAAAGGAAAGAGCTTACGGAACCGTGATAATTCTAGGAAGGGAAGATCCAAATCCATAATTGGAAATATAGAGTGTTGGAATTGTGGGAAGAAAGACTGCAGAGCTCCAAAGAAACAAAGAGATGGACATCAAGAGAAAAATCAGAAAGCAAATGTAATGGGTGATGTGTTACAATATGCTTTGATTCTTTCTGTAGATATTATTTATGAGTCTTAGGTAGTAGATTCAAGGGATTAATTTCATGCTACACCCCATAGGAAACATTTTTTAGATTATGTTAAAGGTGATTTTGGACAGGTTCATTTGGGTGATGATGCACCATGCAAAATTGTTGGAATGGGAAAGGTAAAAATAAATCAAAGCAAAGAAAACCAATGGTTGTTGAAGGAGGTAAGACACGTTCTAGATATAAGGAAAAATCTAATTTCAACATGGCAGTTGGAAAGTGAAGTTTGTAAATCCATGTTTACAGATAAGGTGTGGAAGGTCACTAAAGGATCATTGGTGATATTAAAAGGAGAGAAGGTAGGTACATTATATTTATGTACTGGTAATACTGCCTCTTCTATCCCTTTAGCTTCTACAGGAGTGGACACAACATTGTGGCATCATAGGCTTGGCCACATGAGTGAGAAGGGGATGCAGATAGTTCACAAAAGAAATTTGTTGCCAGATCTTAAACAAAATGATTTGGATTTCTACGAGCATTGTGTTTATGGAAAATAGAAGAGAGTCAGATTTCTCAAAGTCAGAAAAGAAAAGAAGAGTGAAAGATTAGAGCTTGTGCATACAAATGTATGGGGACCAACTCAAGTATCATCTATTGGTGGATCTCGTTATTATGTTACTTTTATTGATGCTGGAACTAGAAAAACTTGAGTTTATTGCATTCGAAAAAAATATGATGTTTTTGATACTTTTAAGAAATGGAAAGATTTGGTTGAGAATGAGACAGGGAAAAGGTTGAAGTGTCTCACACCAAAAAATGGAGGCAAATATTACAACAAGGAGTTTGATGATTATTGTTCATACCATGGGATTCGTAGAGAGAAGAAAGGATGAACGTGACAATCATGGAGCGTGCAAGGAGTATGATATTACATGTTAGTTTTCCCTTATAGTTCTGGGTAGAAGTTGTAGATATTTTTTTTACTTAATTAATAGAGTAACTTCAAGCTCTATGGATGGTAGAATTTCAGAGGAGGCATGGATGGGTAAAAAGGTAAACTATTATTTTTTGAAGACTTTCGGTTGTGAATCATTTGTCCATATTGATAAATAAAATAGAATAAATCTTGAGGAAAAATACAAGAACTGTACCTTTATTGGATACAGTGTCAATTATTTTGGTTATCTCTTATGGGATTATGAAAATAACAAAATCATTAGGAGTATAGATTTCATATTCAATGATAAGGTCATGTACAAATATCAGTTGCAGGGAAAGAAATAGGAAAAAGAAAAACCAGAATACACAGTGCTTGATGAGATCACTAGAAAAGAAACTCCAAAGGTACCAGCGAATCAAAATGTACAACAACATGATCAGCAGGTACCTCAAACTCCTGCAAGTGTTGTTAGAAGATCTACTAGGTTAAGTAGACCCTCTGAACAATACTCTCCTTCATTGTATTATTTATTGTTGTCTGATTATGGTGAGCCAGAATGTTATGAAGAGGCAATGTAGGAAGACACCAAAAAGAAGTGGGAGCAAGGCATGAAAGAGGAAATGGATTCCTTGGTAAATAACCAGACTTGGGACTTGGCTCAATTTACTACAGGAAAAATAGCATTGCAGAATAAATGGGTTTACAAGTTGAAGGAAGAAGATGGAGGAAAAAAGAGGTACAAGGCTAGACTTGTTGTAAAGGGGTTTTCACAAAATAAAGGTATGGATTTTGATGAAATATTTTCTCTTGTTGTTAAAATGAATTCAATTAGGACTATTTTAACACTTTTAGATGTAGAAGATTTTCATATTTAATAGTTAGATGTAAAAGCAACTTTTCTCCATGGGGATATGAAGGAAGAGATTTATATGTAGTAGCCACAGGGGTATGAGGTCAAAGGGAAGGACAATTTGGTATGCAAGTTGAAGAAGATATTGTATGGCCTAAAGCAAGATGCAAGGCAGTGGTATTTGAAGTTTAACAAGTTTATGATAGAACAAGGTTATAGTAGATTTCATTCTGATCACTATGTTTATTCTAAAAGGCTAGAAAATGGAAGCTATATTATCTTGTTATTGTATGTAGATGGCATGATTGTTGTAGGGTATGATATGCATGATATAAATGTTATCAAGAGTAAATTAGCTAATTCATTTGCAATGAAGGATGTGGGTGTTACAAAGAAAATCCTTGGTATGAAAATAAGAAGAGATAGGAAAAATTGAAAATTGACATTGTCTCGGGGTGAGTACATAGAGAAGGTGTTGGAGAGGTTTAGAATGAAGAATGAAAAACTAGTTAGTACACCTTTGGCCATCCATTTCAGATTGACTAAGGAATTGTGTCCCAGGACACATGAGGAGATAGAATACATGTCCAGGGTCCCTTATTCATCAATAGTCGGCAACTTGATGTATGTGATAGTTTGCACAAGACCCGATATTGCACATGCAGTGGGATTTGTGAGAAGGTATATGCATAATCCAGGTAAAGAACATTGGGAGGCAGTAAAGTGGATTCTCAGGTATTTGAGAGGTAATGCTACTCATGCATTATGTTTTGAAGGTTTAGACACTGTTCTATAGGGATATGTTGATTCAGATATGGCAGGTGATAAAGATATTAGGAGGAGCACCACAGGGTATGTTGGATTTTGAAACTGCAAATGTTTGTTTCACTTTCAACAATAGAGGAAGAGTATGTTGTTGTTATAGAGGCTAGTAAAGAAATGATTTGGTTATAGAGGTTTACGGAGGAATTGGGAAAGAAGAAGGAKAATAGTAGGTTTTACTTTGATAGTGAGAGTGTCATTCATATTGAAAATAAATCATCCTTCCATTCGAATACTAAGCATATACATATCATTTACCATTTCATATGAATCGTCTTGGAAGATGGACATTTGAAGTTAGAAAAGATACACACTAGCCATAATCATGCAGACATGTTAACTAAGGGAGTAACGAGGGAGAAACTATGTTCCTACTCATTTTCAGTTGGTATTCAAGCATGAAGATGAAGATGATAAATTTTCTAGGTCCAAGAAGGATCATAGTCCAGCAAATACAACAACAGTGGAGTTGTTGAGATCAGTCTACAAGTGGGAGATTGTTGGTTGTAGAGCCTGATTATCTTCCCGATTCAAAGGTATTTGTATTCAGTTGTGTTTATATGCCATGAATACTGTACACCCTGGAAGAATGTACACTCCTCCACGCGGGGAAGTGCAGGGGGCGTTACCCCCTCTGTAGGGTTCGGGGCATGCTGGTCCCCAAAGGAAAATTTTCCTTGTAAATGTATATTGTAAGTTCATAGTAAATATGGACCATTCATTATAAGGTCGCAAATTTGACGATAGAAGTTATTTTAGAGTTTTTTTCCCTAGAAGGAAGCCCTCTTTTATGAGGGAAATTTATTGCGACTATGTATCATTGTGAATATGGTATTATGAGTGAGAAGATTGTGAGAGAAAGAAGAGGAAGTTGCAGCGGGTGTGATATAGGTTGTATCCCTTCATTTGCTAGATTAATAAAGGAAGGACTTGGAAATGTCTCTGGTGGATGTAGCCCACACTGGGTGAACCACATATATCTGTGTCTCTATTTTATTGTGTATCTTCTGTGTTTGATTTCTGTATTTATTTTATTTTATTTCTCTGTGATCCTATTTTTCTAACAAGTTTATCCTCTTGTTGTTGTTGAACATTACATTAATAGTTATTCAATCTCTTAATCCACCATAAGATGTTATAGAGAGTTCATAGCGCTATAATTGGTAGTATGTGATAGTTTGCAACACACTATGAGTTTGTAGCGCATTTAATCAGTTTACAACACATTGTGTTTTTATGAAATTGGAGATGAATTTGATACCTTATTTACAAATGATGACTATTATCATCATGACATGATGACTCTTTTACATGTGTTTCAGATTAGCTTCCTAGACTTATGAAAAACCAAGACCATGATTTATTGATAGAACACATGACTCAAAACCTTGAGACCATACCCCTATGACTCAGAACTAAGATTTTAAAACATGACATATATCAGAAAGACTAATTACATGACTGACCAAGACTAATGGAATCTTTCTCAGAACAAACTTAGAAAAAAATTAAAAATGAGAGAAAATCGTGACTCTATACATTCTATGTGATAACATTTGGCTTCTACTAGGGATGGTATGCTCCATGTGAGCTTCTAAGAACCTGCATTTCTAGTGCCTTATCTAACTTCTGAATATGATTCTAATTTCAATAATTTTTCACCATTCTACAAGTTAAAACATCTTACAAAGACCCGTTTCTATTATATTGGCATGGAATCTTATTCCAAAATTGAAAAAAAAAAACAAATGCTCATGCACCAAGCTTATTTATGTACATTTCTACTGCTAACCAATAAATTGTTGTGATCAAGTGTATACAAATTTCCATCTCATCCATGCAAGGAATTGGTTAACTAATTGAACCAAACTTCCATATTTCAGAACAAATGAAATTATAAGAACGGAAAAATATAGGAGAAAATAGGCCCGAAGATCATTTTTAAACTCCTAAATTCTTTCTTCAAAAAGTTGAAGATAGAAGTCTTTCTACTCCATTTCAATTCCATGTAAATAACCATTGGATATTTGAAAAATAAATTAGATTCTTTCCATTCAAGAAAGCAATACTCTATTGTTGATTGAGGAATATTAATAACAACTTCACCAATTTCTGAAGATTGTTGATCCACATCTACTAGGAAAAAGGGAAATAATGGTTGATTTTGTAATCTCTCTTCATTCTTATTTTCTACAACTGACATTAGTCTAGCATGACCCCCTTTACTACCTTCCCCTGAATTTGATGCATGATTGTCATAAATAGGCTTATTTTTTATGATTTCATCATGCACTGATATAAAAATTTGCTCCTTATCAGAACAATGAGTATTCGATAATGAATCTGAGTTTTAATTGCTATTATGAAGATCTATAGCTAATTCTGAAAAAAAA
>ML779476.1:449443-471319 GCA_009831015.1 Picea engelmannii | reverse complement strand
AAAATCTAATGCATCTACAGCCATGTAATCATCAATACTATGACTAATTATATCTCAAAAACCTTCTTCTTGCGAAGAAAAAGTAGAAAGAGTTCCATGTATGAATGATTTCTTATCCACATATTCATTAGTATAATCTCTTCCATCCTCACTACTAGAAAAATTTATATGTTGAATATCTTAATGAAATTCCTCACAGTGGTGTTCAAAAATACGTTCTTTATAAAAATACCTTGTACAATGATCATTGAATGCAGCATGGAAATCTCTCAAGGAAAATATGTTGGAAGCAGGAAGGGAAAAGTACCATTCTCGTGCATCACCCTTTAAAGAGTACATGAGCATTTTTATAAAAACATCCTTATGATGTGTGTCTAGTTTATCCATGCATTGATGAAATGTAATGAGATGTTGAATAAGATTTACCCCCTTGTCTTCTTTGAAAGTAGGAAGGTAATCCATCCATTCTAATGGTGGAGGCACTAGATTTGGAAAACCAGGGACAATTGAAAAAATGAGAGGTGAAAACCTTTGTGCCAAGATAGCCTCCATGGCCTTTGTCATATTGAATCAGTGAAGTCACCAATAGATCATTTCTTCATGGAGTGGAGTCGCTAGGTGAATGATGCAGTCTAAATATGTCCAACTTCAGTGCACCATCCAAAGATGGATCCAATCAATGTCATTCTCCTAGGGAAGATATTCAACTTCATCCCCGACAATGGCGCTAAAAGTGTTAGCACTAGAGGTCACTCTAGACTGCAGAAAGAGTGAGCCCAGTACCCATTTAGATATAAGCTATTAAATCAGGTTTAAACTCAGGTGGATCAACAAGGAAGAGAAAGAATGAGGGTAGCAAATTGTCTTCAAAGTCATTCCATTGGGCATGGAGTCAACACATCCTATAGATCAAAGGCACTCAAGATGCGTACCAGACCAAAAGGGTTATAATTGATGTATGGAGGTATAAGGAAGATAAAAAAAAAAATAATATCATCAATCAAAGATCCTCTATGAAAAAATTACTTAAAATATTACTAGAATAGAGATCATGAAAGGAGGCAATTACTACAAATCATTTGTAGCTCATGAATCTCCTGCCTATGAACAACCAATGATATTCAATGCCTACAATTTAATTCAAGTAAGATGGCAAGGTGAAATGATAATAAATAACACAAATTTTGACAAACAACTTTCATGAATATATAATCGTAGAAATGCCTACATCACATGCCCTCAGGCTTACAAATACACAGATAAACTGCCCCTGCAGCTCTCTCAAGATATTTCTAGTCATAAACCCCTTCTCCAATAGCCCCCTCCTTCATTAAATAGAAAAAAACATCTGAAATATCCTTAGGATGTTGCAACCCATCTCTTTCATTGGATTACAAGCCTTGGAGATAGGTGGCAATAGTCAAAGAGACAAAAATCCAACAATCTGCTAATTTTTGGGAAGTTGTTGGAAGTCATCAATAAATTTTTTTCCAACTCATTGCATGAGGTTTTAATGGAAATAAATATTAGGTACATGTGTCCTTTATCATCTAACTAATCTTTGATAATTCATTCAAGCCCTTCTTGACAAGTGGAAACCTCCAAACAAGGTGAATATCCAATAATTGTTTGAGTTTGCAGTGCCAATTTGCAATGCACTGGTGTTTTAATTAAATATTTCAAATGCCAAAATGGGTTAGGCTACGTTTTGTTCATCAGGTCAATTCCATAATCATTCTCCTCCATAAAAAATTTCAGAAGAACCCACATCACCATTTTGGATTTATGATAAAATCTTTAGAAGAAGCAGCTACAGGAAATGAGTTTGCAGTGCCACTTTGCAACGCACTGGTGTTCTAATTTTATATTTAAAATTCCAAAATCGGTTAGGATGATTTATGGTCATCCCTTCAATTCCATAACCATGCTCCTCCACAAACAATTTTAGAAGAAACCACATCACCAGATGGGATATATGATAAAAACTTTAGAAGAAGTTTCTACAGGAAATGAGTTTGCAGCGCCTCTGACAATGGCACTGCGAAATTTCCTGTAGGTGTTGCTTTGTGCCAAATAAACTCAATTGATGCCAAAACCATGCAAGAATCCTTGAAAACCTTTGATAAACCTACTACAACTTCTGAGTTATGAAAATAACTTGCATAAACAATATATTTATAAAATCATAGGACAAAACATTCCTTAGATTTACAAGCCTGCATATATAAGATATCATAGAAAAAATGATTGAAAGTTGTAGACATAATGCTTTATCCGCTTTTTATTGTTGAAAATTACACTAACAATTCTTCAATTTATTAATACACCATAAGTTGTTACAGAAAGTTTGTAGCACCAGAAGTGGTAGTATGTGACATTTTGCAGTGCACTGTGAGTTCGTAGCACCTTTAACCAGTTTGCAATGCGTTGTTTTTTAATGAAAATGGAGATGAATTTGATTGTTTTTTAATGAAAATGGAGATGAATTTGATACCTTTCCTTCTTTACAAATGATTACTATTACCATGATGACATGAAGACTCTTGTACATGTGTTTCAGATGAGCTTCCTAGACTTAGGACAAACCAAAACCATGATTTATTGATAAAACACATGACTCAAAACCTTGAGACCATACCCCTATGACTCAGACCTAAGATTTTAAAACATGACTGATATTGTTAGAAAAAAAGGATCAAGGAGCAATAAAATATAAAAAAATGAGGAAATAAAACACAAAATATAGACAATACAATAGAGACACATATATACATGGTTCGCCCAGTGTGGGCTATGTCCACCAAAGAAATTGCCAGGTCCTTCCTTTATTATTATCCAACAAATGAAGGGATACAACCTACAACACACCCGATGTAATTTCCTCTTCTTTCTCTCATAGTCTCCTCACTTAGAATACAATATTCACAATAATGCATAGCTGCAATAGTTTTCCCTCATAAAATAGGTTTCCTTCTAGGGAAAAAAAACCCTAACATAACTTCTACTATCATATCTGTGACCTTATAATGAACGGTTCATATTTACATTGAAATTACAATATACATTTAGAAGGAAATTTTTCCTCTGGGGGCTCGCTTTCCCCCGGACCCCACAGAGAGGGTAACCCCCCTTTGCACTCCCCCGCGTGGAATATTGTACATTATTCTAGGGTGTAAAGTCTTCATGGGGTATAAACACAGTTGAAAACAAAGACCTCTAAATCAGGAAGATAATTAGGCTCCACAACCAACAATCTCCCACTTAGAGACTGATCTCAACAACTCCACCACTATTGTATATGCTGGACTATGATCCTTCTTGGACCTGGAAAATTTCTCATCCTCACCTTCATGCTTGAATACCAACTGAAACTAAGCAAGAACTCAGTTTCTCCCTTGTTACTCCCTTTGTTAACATGTTTGCAGGATTCTGGCTAGTGTGTATCTTTTTCAACTTCAAATGTCCATCTTCCAGGATAGATTGTATGAAATGGTACCTGAGTTGTATATGCTTAGTATTCAAATGGAAGGTTGAGTTCTTTGCAATATGAATGGCACTCTCACTATCACAGTAAAACCTGTTATTTTCTTGCTTCTTTCTGAATTCCTCCATAAACCTCTGTAACTAAATCATCCCTTTACTAGCCTCTATAGTAGCAACATACTTTGCCTCTATTGTTGAAAGTGAAACAACCATTTGCAGTTTTGAAATCCAACCTTTTGTTGTTCCACCTATAGTAAAAACATGCCCTGTGGTTCTCCTCCTTCTATCTTTATCACATTCCATATATGAATCAACATATCCCTATAGAATAACATCTGAACCTCCAAAAAATAATGCATGCATAGAAGTACCTCTCAAATACCTGAGAATCCACTTTGTTGCCTCCCAATGTTCTTTACCTCGATTCTTTATATACCTTCTCACAACTCCTACTGCATGTGCAATTTATGGTCTTGTGCAAACCATCACATACATCAAGCTGCCAATTGTTGATGAATAACGGACCCTGGACATGTATTATATATCCTCCTATGTATTGGGACACATTTCCTTAGTTAATTTTATATGGCTGGTCAAAGGTGTACTAATGGGTTTTGGATTCTGCGTTCTAAACCTCTCCAACACCTTCTCTATGTACTCACCCTGAGACAATGTCAATTTGTGATTTTTCTTGTCTCTTGTTATTCTCATACCAAGGATTTTCTTTGCAACACCCAAATCCTTCATCTCAAATGAATTAGCTAATTTCTTCTTGAGCACATTTATATCCTGCATATTAGACCTTGCAACAAGCATATCATCTACATACAATAGCAAGATAATATAGCTTCCATTTTCTAGCTTTTTAAAATAAACACAGTGATCAGAATGACAATTATTATAACCTTGTTCTATCATAAACCTATTAAACTTCAAATACCATTTCCTTGGAGCTTGATTTATTCCATACAAGCTCTTCTTCAACCTGCATACCAAATTCTCCTTCCCTTTGACCTTATACCCCTGTTGTTGCTTCATATAAATCTCTTCCTCCACATCCCCATGGAGAAAAGTTGTTTTTACATCTAACTGTTCAAGATGCAAATATTCTACTACCACAAGACTTAAAATAGTCCTAATTGAAGTCATTTTAACAATAGGAGAAAATATTTCATAAAAATCTATACCTTTCTTTTTTGTAAACCCCTTTACAACAAGTCTATCCTTGTACCATTTTTTGCCTCCATCTTCTTCCTTCAACTTGTCAACCCATTTATTCTACAATGCCCTTTTTCCTACAGGAAACTGAACCAAGTCCCAAGTCTGGTTATTTACCAAGGAATCCATTTCCTCTTTCATGCCTTGCTCCCACTTCCTTTTGGTGTCTACTTGCATTGCCTCTTCATAACATTTTGGTTCACCAAAATCAATCAACAATAAATAATACAATGAAGCAGAGTATCATTCAGGGGGTCTACTTAACCTGGTACAAATTCTAACAACACTTGCATGAGTTTGAGGTATTTGCTTCTCCTATTGTTGCACATTTTGATTTTCTGGTTCCTTTGGAATTTCTTTTTCAGTGATCTCAGCAAGAACTGTGTATTTTGGTTTTTATTTTTCATGTTTCTTTCCTTGCAACTGATATTTGTACATGAACTTCTCATTGAATATGAAATATCTACTCCTAATGATTTATTTTTTTTCATAATCCCATAAGCGATAACCAAAATCATTAACACTGTATCCAATAAAGGTACACTTCTTGGATTTTCCCTCAAAATTTGTTTTATTTTATTTATCAATATGGACAAATGATTCACAACCGACAGTCTTAAAAAAAGAATAGTTTACCTTTTTAACTGTCCATGCCTCCTCTGGAATTATACCATCCAAAGAGCTTGAAGGCCCTCTATTTATTAAGTAAAAAACAATATCTACAACATCTTCCCATAACTGTAAGGGAAAATCAACATGCAATATCATACTCCTTGCACACTCCATGATTGTCCTATTCATCCTTTCTGACACATCATTTTCCTGTGGTGTTCTTGGAACTTTTTTCTCTCTATGAATCTAATCGTATGAACAATAATCATCAAAATCATTTTTTCAATATTCACCTCCATTTTCTGATCTGAGACACTTCAACCTTTTTCCTTTCTCATTCTTAACCAAAGCTTTCCATTTCTTAAAAGTATCAAAAAAATCATATTTTTGTCTAATGAAATAAACCCAAGTTTTTCTAGTTGCATCATTAATAAAAGTAAAATAATAACGAGAGCCACCAAGATATGATACCTGAGTTTGTCCCCATACATCTATATGCACAAGATCTAACCTTTCACTCTTGTTTTCTTTTCCAACTTTGATAAATATGACTCTCTTATGTTTTCCATAAACACAATTCTCATAGAAATCCAAATCAATTTGTCTAAGATCTAGAAACAAATTTCTTTTGTGAAGTATCTTCATCCCCTTCTCACTCATGTGTCCAAGCATATGATTCCATAGTGTTGTATCGACTCTTGTAGAAGCTAAAGAGATAAAAGATTCAATATTACCAATACATAAATACAATGTACCTACCTTCTCTCATTTTTCTATCACTAATGATCCTTTGGTGGCCTTCCAGACCTTATCTATAAATATGGATATACAACCTTCACTTTCCAGCTACCTTGTTGAAATAGATTTTTTCGTAGATCTGGAACATGTCTTACCCCTTCAACAACCATTGGTTTCCATCCCATTCCAACAATTTTGCATGGTGCATCATCACCCAAATGAACCTGTCCAAAATCACCTTGAACATAATATAGGAAATGTTTCCTATGGGATGTGGCATGAAATAAAGCTCATGAATCCACTACCCAAGAATCAAAAATATTGTTAAAAACAGAATATCAATATAGCATAGAAAATCCTCAGAATAAGTACTCAACGCCTTGAAAAAGAGATAATTTCAAGTAATAAACCTCTTTAAGGGGGAAACCTCCTTATACACCACATAAATGTTCAAGTACTAGATGATTCCAAATGAAAATGTCTCCTAGGTATATATAGGAGACTAGGAGGTACAATTACAACTAATGGACCCAAGTCGACATAAATAAATAAAAATTACTAATGCAATATTCCCCAATTAAGGGGTAATGTGCCACTATTTAGGGATTAACATGCCCCTCCCCTTAAAACAAGTGTTGTTCGCAACTCTTGAGTAATTTTGGATGCTTCTGTATAAAATACTCATCTTCCCAAGTGGAATATTCAGTAGGAAGTTTCCTCCACTTAATGAGATACTCTAAAATGGATCTATTCCTCAACTGGTGAATTCTTGTGTTAGTGATGGCTTCAGGCTCCAATATGATTTTTAATTCCTCGTTGAGTTCTGGAAATATAGTTTGAACTGGAATCTTGTCACCTATAACCTTATTTAAGCATGAAACATGGAAAACTGGGTGTACGCGTGAGGATGCAGGAAACTCCAATTTGTATGCCATAGTACCAATCTTTTGCAACACCTTATAAGGACCATAGTACTTTGGTGATAATTTATTATCCTTCTTGGATTGCTTGAGGGACATTTGTTTGTATGGTTGTAGTCTTAAAAACACCCAATCCCCTACTTCAAAACTTCTTTCACTACGATGTTGATCTTCTTGTTGTTTCAAGTGATTATGTGCCATGGCTAGGTTGTCCTTTAAGATCTGGAAAGCTTGTTGTTGATGCTCAATGTGATTTTCCACTACTTGAACCTTAGATTTTTATTTTAGAGAAGAAGTGATGGAAGGAGGGTGGTATCCATAGAGTGCCATAAATGGTGTCATTTTTGTTGCAGTATGAAAGGAAGTGTTATACAACCATTCTACCAAGGGTAACCATTTGAACAATTGTGTTTTTTATCAGAGACAAAGCAATGAAGGTAGCCTTCCAAAAATTTGTTCACTATCTCGGTTTGTCCATTAGATTGAGGATGATAGGATGATCTATGAGCCAATTGAGTACCCAAACAAGTAAATAATTATGTCCAAAAATGTCCAGTGAAGATAGGATATTTGTCACTTACAATAATATTTGGGATTCCATGTAGTTTTTGAATTGTCTCTATGAATGCGGTGGCAACTGTCCTGGATTTGAAGGGATGAGAGAGTGCACAAAAGTGTGTGTACTTGGTCAGTATATCAATAATCGCCATGATGACACTCTTTCCTTCAGACTTTGGTAACCCTATGATGAAATCCATGGAAACCTCCTCCCAACAATGACTTGGGATGGCTAATGGTTGTAAAAGAACTGGGCTCTTAATTGTTTCCACCTTATTTTGTTGGAAAACCAAAAATTCTGTTATAAACCTTTGAACATCAGTTTTAAGGCCATCCAAAAAACATTCCTTCTTGACCCTATGGTAGGTTTTCAAAAATCCTGAGTGCCCTTCTACCGGAAAGGTGTGCAATTCCAATAGTACCTTTTGTTTGAGTTGGGAGTTCTTACATAAATATAAGCGATCTGTGTACCATAGTGAAGAATTTATCCATGTAAATGTATCTAATGCACTGGAATCCTAATGCAACCTTTAAATGAGAGTCCACACATTTTCATCATTCTTCCATTCATCCCTCACTTCTATTATCCAATTGGGTTGGATGATCGAGATAGCCTAGAGAAAGGCCTCAACATCTTCATCCTTTCTTGAGAGTGCATTTTCCACAACATTTTTTTCCCCCTTTTTATAGATGATTTCAAAATCATAACCCAATATCTTGGTCACCCATTTTTGTTGTTCTTTTGAATATAGTCTTTGTTCCAAGAAGTATTTAAGACTATCATGATCTGTTTTGACCTTGAAGTACCTACCTATTAGGTAAGGGCACCATTTATTCAATGCATGTAGTATTTCCATCATTTCCTTCTCATAAATGGGATTGTGTAAGTCCCTTCCCTTGAGTGGCCAACTTTCAAAATCCAAGAGCCTTCCTTCTTGCATTAGGACAACACCAATTCCATTTCTCGAGGCATCACATTCCACAATAAAGGTTTTTGTGAAGTCTGGTGTGGTCAAGACAGGAGCTTTACACATCACCTCTTTAAGTTGTTGAAAATATTTAGTTTCCTCTGGAGTCCATGAAAATACATCCTTCTTAGTTAGTGTCATTAAAGGTGTTGATATTCTCCCATAGTTCCGAACAAAATTGTGGTAGTAACCTGTAAAACCAAAAAATCCTCTAAGATTATTCAATGTTTTGGGAATCGTCCAATCCATCATGGTCTTAATATTTTTAGGGTCTACCTTGACACCTTAATAAGATACAATATGACCCAAATACTCTACCTCCTTCACCCTAAAGAAACATTTGGACGGTTTGGCATATAGTTTTTTCTCCTTTAGTAGTTGTAGTACCTTGTCAACATGCTGCACATGATCCTCCCAAGACTTTCTATAGATTAGTATATCATCAAAAGATACTAACACAAATTTTCGAAGGAAGGCTTGAAAATGGAATTCATCAACCCTTCGAATGTAGAAGGTGCATTTGTAAGGCCAAAAGACATGACCAAAAATTCATAATGGCCTTCATGAGTTCGGAATGTTGTTTTTGGGACATCTTCTTCCTTCATTCTAATCTGATGATACCCTGAAAAAATATCCAACTTTGTGAAATAGACTACTCCATGTAGTTCATCTAAAAATTCATCAATGAAAGGAATGGGAAACTTATCTTTAATAGTGATCTTGTTTAGCTCTCTATAATCTGGACACATACACCATGAGACATCTTTCTTGAATACCATTACCACCAGTGCAGAGTAAGAACTTTGGCTAGGTCTAATAATGTCATCCTCTAACATTTCTTAAACCATATGCTCAATTTCACTCTTTTGGGCATAAGGGTATCTATACAACTTGATGTTAGGAGGAACACTCCCAAGAATTAGGTGAATATCATGATCATGATTTCGAGTGGGTGGAAGACCTTTGGGAATATCTTCAAATACTTTGCAATTCTTATCAATGATCCCTTGGAGATCTAAGGGAATAGATGGCTTAGATGTTTGAACATATAGTGAGAATAGTTGTGCAATAATAGCTTGATTCCCTTTTTTCAATAATTTTGTCACGCCATTAGAGATTATCAGCTTACTCGGTTTCCCTATGATACCTCTTAACTTAATTTATTTTCCTTCCAATGAAAATTTCATGAAAAATTCTTGAAAATTAAAAGTCATTGTTCCTAATGATTGTAACCATTGGATTCCTAGTATGACATCAGCACCACCCATGGGTATAGAAATCATTGGAATATTCATTACATATTCCCCCATAGTAAGATTGATCTTATTGCATTTTCTTGAGCAATTGATAGTTCCTCCATCTGCATTCATTACTTGAAACTTTGGCGTTATATATACAAAGCAATTGAGAGCTTTGGATAATTTATAGTGAATGAAAATATGAGTACTACCAGAATAAATTAGGACTATTACCTTTTTCTTTTTGATATATCCTTCGATCTTGAGGGTTTGATGAGTGCTAATTCCAGCCAATGCATTACACGATATCGTGGGAGTCAACTCTTCAGAAGAAATTGCTTCTATGTTTTCATTTTGAGATGGTTCTTGTTCTTCTTCCTCTTCACAATCTAAGTAAAATAATTTATTCTAACCACACTTATGTCCCTTACTGTACTTGTTGTCACAATTAAAGCATACAACTTTTTCTTTTCTTTCCTCCAATTGTTGAGGTGTCAACCTTGTAGGTTGAGGTGTTTTAGAAGAAGGAGCATTATTCTCTCGATAGATGTTAGGATTGGTCCTTCTAGTAGCCATAGAAATATTTTTACTTTCAACATTTATTTCCACCCTAAATGCATTATCCAATGATTTGGGTGCCCAAAGGCGAACCTCATGGTGAATGTTATCCTTTAAATTTCCTATGAGTACATCAATCAAGTGCTAATCTGGAATATCTTTTACCCTTATATTCAATCTTTGGAAGTTCTCAATGTGCTATGTAATTGAACCCTTTTGCTTGAGATTTATCAATTGGCTAAAGAAGGTATTGCTCCTTGTATCCTCATAGTGTGCTATCATTTCTTCCATGAAAATTGTCCAAGTGACGAGTGATTTGGAGAACAAATCCATTGATACCATACAAATTGATTGGGTTTTAAATATAAAGAATAAATTTGTACCTTTTGTGTATGTTGCACATTATGTAGATCAAATAATTGCTACATCTAAAGTATCCATGTGATTGGGTCCCTGCCATCAAACTTCCTCATATCGATCGTAGGAACGTGGTTGGTCTTCAAACCAAAGTTGGAGTTTCTCCATTATTGATTCATCTTCCTTGTGTCCTCATCACGAATTTCATGGGATACATTTTCACTTTCAGGTGTCCTCTCTATTAGGAAAATTTTCAATCCTTCCATGATCTCCCTTTTTAAACCATCCATCTTAGTATCCATTACTGCCTCCAATTTAGCTTCAGTTCAATCCATCATCCCTTGTAGTTCATCTTTTGTCACTGTCTTCTTTTGTAATTCATTTATGTCCCTACACATTTCTTCACCTTCATCAAGAGTCCAAGTAGGACTGTCTGAAGGATTATTTGGTGTAGAAGTTCCCTTTTTTGGTGGCATGTTGGCCAAGTATCACTTTTAAACCTTGATTTTGAGGTGGTCTTGCTAGACAATCTTTCTTCTGTTGTATCTCCAAATTTTCGGCCCTTCTGAGTATGAAAATTTATTTTTTGTAGCTCTCTGATATTTCTTCTCTAAAATGACACAGGTATGATGAAAATTGGATGTGACAAGTGGAATTTATAGTAACTTCCCCACATCTTGTTCATTTTTGTCCTTTCCAGGAGATCTCCCTTGTATAGCATGCCCTGCACAAAATAATTGATATAAAATTCTGAAAATTGTACCAGAAATACTATGGACTATCCATTATCCAATGAAACTGGTCTCACTAAATTTGGATACTCTAGGAATAATTTATTATTGTTTTACCTGAAACACCTGCTTGAGACTAGTCAATAGGACTAGTCAGATACCCTATCTTCCATAGGGTGTATCTACAAATGTAAGATGACTCAGAAGCTGAAATTTTTATCACAGATACCTGAATAATTTTTTTGAATAACCTCTATATTTCAAGGTCTGAAATGTTACAGAAAGTTTTTTATAGAAACAATTCCAATTCATGATGATTCCAGAACCCTATCTTACAAAGGTTGTATCTTCAAAATTATAATGCCTCAGGAGCCAAAATTTTAACCCAACGTACCTTGATCCATATGTTAAATATCCTTTAAGGGGTTCCTTCTGAAATGTGGTAGAAAACTAATTATAGAAAAAATTCCAAGGTGTCTCAGATGTAGAAGCAAAACCCCAAGACCTTGAGCTCTAATACCATATGTTAAGAGACAAATATCAAAATAGCATAGAAAAACTTCAGAATAAGTACTCAACGCATTAAAAAATAGAGAATTACTTAGATAATAAGCCTCTTTGAGGGGAAACCTCCTTATACACCACATAAATGTTCAAGTACCAGATGATTCCAAATGAAAATGTCTCCTTGGGATATATAGGATACTAGGAGGTACAATTACAACTAATGGACCCAAGCCAACATAAATAAAATGGCATTACTAATGTAATATTCCCCAATTAAGGGGTAATGTGCCACTATTTAGGGCTTAACAAATATTATCTACAGAAAGAATCAAAGCACCTTATAACACATCACATGTTACATTTGCTTCTTGATTTTTATCATGTTTTCCATCTCTTTGTTTTTTTGGAGATCTGCAGTCTTTCTTCAGATGCCATTTCTTACCACAATTCCATAACTCTATCTTTCCAAATATGGATTTGGATCTTCCCTTCCTAGAATTCCCACGGTTCCATGATACCTTTCCTCTATCCTTTTGTCTTCCCCTATTCTCCATGTTTAACACATTACCTGATATCTCACCTATGCTTTTCCATCGCATTTCCTCACTGAGGATAACACCAACAACATCATCAAATTTTAAAGTATTTGAAACAGAGACAAAGTTACTTACAACCATGACTAAGCCGTTCCAGCTTTCTGGCAATGAGCACAATATTAGAAGAGCCTTGACCTCGTCATAAAAGTCCACTTTTACAGAACTTAGTTCATTAGTAACCATATTAAATTCATTTAAATGATCTGCAACAGACCCACCTTCTGACATCTTCATATTAAATAATCTCTTCATTATAAATACCTTATTGAATGCCAAGGGTTTTTCATACAATTTAGCCAACGCATCCATCAAATCCTTCGTTGTATTTTATTTTGAAATATTGAAAGCCACCAATGCTGCCAAGATCAGTTGTATCGTTCCTAGTTTCTTTCTTTCAAGAACCTCCCATTCTTCATCCTTCATGGTCGTCGGTTGCTTTGCTATTCCACCCAATGGTAGGAATAGATCCTTTTGACATAAATAATCCTCCATCTGCATCTTCCGTAATTGGTAGTTTTGGATGTTAAATTTCTTGACCCTAAACTTTCCATCTTCTTCCATTGCTCCCACTTGAACTAGGAACCCTATTTTCCTCTGAGTTACCTTTCACTCTGATACCAATTGTTAGAAAAATGGTATCGTGGAGAAATAAAATAAAACAAGTGCTAAAATAAAACACATAAGATACACAATACAATAGAGACACGGATATACGTGGTTCACCCAGTGTGGTCTATGTCCACCAGAGAAATTTCTAGGTCCTTCCTTTATTATTATCCAACAAATGAAGGGATACAATCTACAACACACCCGCTGTAAATTTCTCTTGTTTCTCTCACAGACTCCTCAATCATAATACAATATTCACAATAATGCATATCCGCAATACATTTCCCTCATACAAGAGGGTTGCCTTCTAGGGAAAAAAACCCTAACATAACTTCTATCGCCATATATGTGACCTTATAATGAACGGTCTATATTTTCAATGAAATTACAATATACATTTACAAGGAAATTTTTCCTTCGAGGGTCCGCTTTCCCTCAGACCCCGTAGAGGGGGTAACCCCCTTCTATACTCCCCTGCATGGAAGAGTGTACATTCTTCTAGGGTGTAAAGTCTTGATGGGGTATAAACATGACTGGAAATAAAAATACCTCTGAATCGGGAAGATAATCAGGCTCCACAACCAATAGGTATCAAAAATACTAATCCCATGACTAACCAATACTAATGGAGTATTTCTGAGAAAAAACTTAGCAAAAAATTTAAAATGAGGGAAAACCATGACTCTGTACATTCTATGTGATAAAAATGTGAATGAATTCCCCTATAGGTCAAGTTTCTATGTGTGGAAAAGGACTTGAGTAAGGTCTCAATGGTAGCCAAGGGTTTCCAAGAAGTAGTAGACCTTGAAAATATTGATTGTACCTTCCCGACACACGAGGAAAACAATGATACAATCCCAAGTGTATGATGGACAAGAAATTTAATCTTGTTTTCCCTAATTGTAGCAGTTAGTAACAATATATATATCAGTAATAAAAATGATAATTAATGCTGAAAAATAAGTTGCTAAAAGTCTAGTTGAAACAACAAGAGATGGACTAGAAACAATTTGATCAAAACAAACAAGATAGCATTAGACTTTAGAAATGAAAGAAGTTTGTAATAAAAGGTGTTTTCAGAAATAATTTTCAGCCTTATGTATGTATAAAACTTGTTGTTACAACAGTAAATTAAACCACCAAAACTCATAAAGAATCCACCCAAAAGTTGCACTAGACCAAGTAGATAAAAGTGGAAAACTCTTAGCTAATTATGATGGTTGAAAAACAAGTCATGAGTGAAATAAAGTTGTGGTTTATGCAGCCCTAATGGATCAAGATGAAATTTAATAACAACAACAACCAATAACCCTTTATAAGGGATGCCCTAGTGGCTAAGAGGTGCTCTAGGAACAAGGAACAAAACCGAGATTGCAGAAAGTTGAAATGACTAAAAATCATGTTTCCCAACACAACTATTTTATTTCTCCAATAAAAAAAGTAAATGATTAGTTCCTTGACTATTGGGATATAGAGTCAAAGAGTGAGTTAACTATAATAGTTCCTTTGGGGTGTAAACTCTCTTACTCCCCAAGGCAAGTAAAGCTAACTAGGAAAAGTGCTAGAAGGGTGTAGGCACTTTTACTTCTCCTAGAAATTCCTTAAGTAAAACTTTATTTCCAAGAAACAAATGTTGCGCTTAGTGGGGTATATTCCCCAAGAATTTCAACTAGTTAACCTTGCGACTAAGAAAAAGGGATAATAACAAGATGAAACCCTTCAACTAGAGAAAGTATCAACAAGATAAACTTCTACTTTACCAAGAGTTATCCACCAATATGCAAGAGAAAAGATCCATAGGAGGTATCACACCACTTCCTTTCACCAATAGCAAAGCAAACCATGAAAAAATGAAAGAGAGAGAAAATCCCTAAGGGTACTGAAAAGTTGAGCCAAGTACTTCTCACAATGGGAGACTTTTGTTATGAAATGAGATTCACATGATCTCTATTTATACAAAAGTCTTAAAACATAATATAATGGATCAAAAACCCTTATCTTACCCCTTGAACCAAATAATAGTATTTAATTTTCACTTTAACGCATTAGAAACCCTAAAAGTAATATGGTGTCACCCCTTTAGGAACAATATGACTAATCCTGGCAGCGTCGATGGCTTTCAATATTTCAAAAGAAAAGACAATGAAGGAGTTGATGGATGCATTTACTAAACTATATGAAAAACCCTCGGCATCCAATAAGGTATTTCTAATGAAGATATTATTTAATATGAATATGTCATAAGCTAGGTCTATTGCAAATAATTTAAATGAATTTAATACGGTTACTAATCAACTAAGTTATGTAAAAGTGGAATTTGATGATGAGGTCATGGCTCTTCTAATTTTGTGCTCATTTCCAGAAAGATGGAATGGCTTGGTCATGGTTGTAAGTAACTTTGTCTCTGGTTCAAACACTTTAAAATTTGATGATGTTTTTGGTGTTATCCTTAGTGAGGAAATGCAACAGAAAAACACAGGTGAGACATCAAATAATGCGTTAAACATGGATAATGGGGGAAGACAAAAGGATAGAGGAAAGGTCTCATGGAACCGTGATAATTATAGGAAGAGAAGATCCAAATCCATACTTGGAAAGATAGACTGTTGGAATTGTGGGAAGAAAGGACATCTGAAGAAAGACTATAGAGCTCGAAAGAAACAAAGAGATGGACATCAGGAGAAAAATCATGAAGCAAATGTAACAGGTGTTGTGTTACAATATGCTTTGATTATTTTTGTAGATAATATTTATGAGTCTTGGGTAGTATATTCATGGACTTCATTTCATTCCACACCCATAGGAAATATTTTCTAGATTATGTTCAAGGTGATTTTGGACAGGTTCATTTGGGTGATGATGCACCATGAAAAATTGTTGGAATGGAAAGGGTAAAAATAAAGAAAAGCAATGGAAAAAAATGGTTGTTGAAAGAGGTAATACATGTTCCAAATCTAAGTAAAAATCTAATTTCAACAGGTCAGTTGGCAAGTAAAGTTTGTATAACCATATTTACAAATAATGTGTGGAAGGTCACCAAAGGATCATTGGTGATAGAAAAAGGATAGGAGTTAGGTACATTGTATTTATGTACTCGTAATATTGACTCTTCTATCCCTTTAGATTCTACATGAGCGGATACAACACTATGGCATCATAGGCTTGGCCACATGAGTGAGAATGGGATGCAGATAGTTCACAAAAGAAATTTGTTGCCAGATATTAAACAAATTGATTTGGATTTCAGTGAGCATTGTGTTTATGGAAAATAAAAGAGATTCAGATTTCTCAAAGTTAGAAAAGAAAAGAAGAGTGAAAGGTTAGAACTTGTACATACAGATTTATGGGGACCAACTCAGGTATCATCTATTCATGTATCTTTTTATTATGTTACTTTTATTGATGATGCAACTAGAAAAACTTGAGTTTATTACATTTGACAAAAATATGATGTTTTTGATACTTTTAAGAAATGGAAAGATTTGGTTGAGAATGAGACAGGAAAAAGGTTGAAGTGTCTCACATCAGGAAATGGAGGTGAATATTGCAACAAGGAGTTTGATGATTATTGTTCATACGATGGGATTCGTAGAGAGAAGACAGTTCCAGGAACACCACAAGAAAATGGTGTGTGAGAAAGGATGAACAAGACAATCATGGAGTGTCCAAGGAATATGAGATTGCATGTTGGTTTCCCTTATAGTTATGGGTAGATGTTGTAGATATTGTTGTTTACTTAATAAATAGATGAACTTCAAGCTCTTTGGATGGTATAATTCTAGAAGATGCATGGACAGGTAAAAAGTTAAACTATTCCTTTTTGAAGACTTTCGGTTGTCATCATTTGTCCATATTGATAAAGAAAATAGAATAAAGCTTGAGGAAAAATCCAAGAACTGTACCTTTATTGGATATGGTGTTAATGTTTTTGGTTATCTCTTATGGGATTATGAAAATAACAAAATAATTAGGAGTATATATGTCATATTCAATGATAAGGTCATGTACAAAGATCAGTTGTAGGAAAAGAAACTTGAAAAAGAAAAACCATAATACACAGTGCTTGATGAGATCACTGGAAAAGAAACTCCAAAGGTACCTGTTATCGCTCAGTTTGTAGTTAGGTAAAGTAGCTGAAGGGTAAAGGTCAAACTGGCGTAACAAGAGCTTCCCCACCCACTGTCACCTCAATGGGGAGCTCTTTCTATTTAGGGTGGATAAACCGAAGGGAGACATCCCTGGCAATCTGGGGTTTTGAAAGGCAAAGGTTTAAAGGATCAAGGCAAGTTTTCCCTTTCACAGATTACCGCCAAGAAGATAGTCCAAATGAAGATACACCACGAAAGAAGGAACCTGTTTGTGAGACAAGGCAACAATAAAGCTAGTATATGTAGTAGTGGTTAGTACTTCATAGATTAATGACTATCAACATTCAACATACATGAGCATAAATAACAGTAATTATTGACGAAGTCAATGATTGCAATAATGACAATGGCTTATAAAATTACTTCTCACTAAATACCAGAACGGTATAACATCCAATAGAAATGATTAATTCTTAAGTAGACTCAATGCATTCAATATCATTAAATGCTCATATATAACAAGATTGTTGCGTCACTATGCTAAAGATGACGTCAGCTTTCAATAGACAAAGAGGCCAACGTTTTGCAAACAAGCCAATGAAATATATCAATACCTCAATGTCTATCATCAGATGACCTAACCACAATGTTTTCTATCAACCAAAAGCTCAAAAAGGGCATGACGTCATCATTAATCTAGGGTTAGTAGACGTTAGGGTTAGTTAGGGTTTCAAATTTAAGAGTTTTGAAAAGTTGTTTTGGCACACCAAGCTCAATGTTGGAGAGATAGACTAGTGCCTTAGGGTATTATGGAGTCAAAAGAAAGAGCAAGGTCTCGGGAGGATCAAATCTAAAGACTAGATAGTTAGGTTCTATGGTGCTGCAATGGCAGGGCCCTAGAATCAAAACCCTAAGGGGAGGAGGCTCATTCCGGTGTTTCTTAAGAAAGGCCTCATGCTCCTCCCTCTTTCTTTAAATACTTCTTGGCAAAACAGATAGCTTTAAAACACAAATCTAAGGGTGAAAAGTGTTGCAAGAGCAAGGCCCTTCAAACCCTAAAAGTAAAAACCCTAGGTGTAGAGTCAACTAGGCCTAGGACGTCTTCTTTCTTCAATTTATGTTCAAAAGCTAACTCAGAAAAATGATGACTAGTGTAGCAACGGCTAGGCTATATCTTCCTTAATCAATGGCTAAAATAATTTTCTCAATCATGGGGACATATAGCAAGGACCTACTTGTGTGCTTCTTTCCTAGGGTTTCAAGATTAAGCAATATAATAACAATGTAACAATAAACGCAAGAGATTTAACCTACAACCATTCATTTAAGAAGTTTTGCATGAGAAATACACTTACAAATCATGAAGAGAATTTATCAAACCCTAGTTGTAAACCTTCCAATGAGAGAAAACACCATAACATGCCAAGAACAGTCCTCCACAAGAGTTGTGCCTCACTTCCAAGAGCAAAAATACCAAGACAAAAGACTAAAAATGATCTCTCACAAGAAAGTGAGTTATGTTATGTTTAAAATGAGAGGCAACGTCCTCTATTTATACCAATCTTATGACCTTTAATTTAAAAATAGGTCATTAAAACAATCGACAAGGCTGACCTTTAAAATTTGCACTGTTTTTACATTAAATGCTCAAAAATGTCATAATATGAGCTAAAAGGGGGACGTCAAGCCCTTCTGAGGGAGACGTTGGCCCTTTTTGGGCAAGCTCAACATCTAGGAAGTAAAACGTTGGCCCTTTTAGGGCTCCTCCAAGCTGCCACACGTGCCAAATGACCCCAACACACTACCACATTCTCCAAACAATGTCCAACTACCTCAGGTGACGTCCTGTACGTCAAAAGAAAACGCTCTATCTGCAGTGGGTGATCCCCCCTAGGCCGGGCTCTGCCAAAGTGTCCTGGGTGGAATGTCCTGCTTCCTTCTTATGCAATGGCTCATCACAATGCTATCCGGTCTCTGCCATTCCAACAACCATCTGATGGGATTTTCAACCCCATGGAGGTCCAAGCTAATCATATCCTCATGTGTACCGGTCCACTGGTACCTGTCCGTCAGGTATGGTCCTGCACATCAAAAACTACGCCCTCCATGGGCTCATCAATCCTTGGGATCATAGCAATGTCAATCATATTTCATCATCAAATTTATCAAATACATGCATGAAATCCCTAGCATATCATCTAAGGGCTCAAAGACATTACACATATCTACCATACAAAGTTGAAGAAACAAACAGAACAACCTATTGGGCTAATATCCACAAGAAAATGAAAGTTTCCACAGCGGATCATTCAAGCCATGTTTATGAAGTGATATGGTCTGGGGATGTCCAGTCACAGTAATACTAGGGGTAGGTGTTGTCTGTGGGTGCCTTTGTAGAAGGTGAGATGTACCCATCATGGATGCACTTTTTTCGAGCCCCTTTTATTTGCCTTTATTTTTATTTATTGCTTTTCTTTATTTTTTACTTCAAGGTATGACCAGAGGACACTGCCTTGGCGTGGTGACCAGAGCTGACAGTGTTACCCACTGGTATTTTCACAGAAATGATAAGGCTGGCTCGTGATGAGACCCCCTTTCTCTTGGCCATGAAACCAAAGGTCACTGCCCTGGCATGGTGACTAGATGATGGCAATGTCATACTGCTAGATACCTATGAACATAATGGGCCGACTAGTGATGAGACCTCCCATCCTCTTGGTTAGGTCTTTTTTTATTATTATTTTTCTTAGGGTCCCTTTTGTTTCTTATCGAGAGGCTTTTTATTGCCTTCTCGGGGATCCCTGGGTGAAGCATCTCTAGGTTTTATTTATTATGGATTTTATCTTTTACCATCTGCTTTTACCCCCTAGGCCTCTAGCCCCTTCTTCCCACAAGACAAAGTGCAACCCTCAAAAGGTCATCCTAATGGCCGAACTAGGGGAATCAGGTGGATGTATGGGAGATAAGATGTAAAATGATAGAATGGTGGGAGAGGATGATGGCTTTGAAAATCCCCCCTGGTGGCTAACCAAAACCCATGAATAGAAGCTTTCTAGGTCACCCCGTAAATCCCCCCAATAATGGTCAAGTGGATTAGTGTAAGATCCAAGTAGTTATTAGAAATGTAAGGAACCTGATGCATATATAAGAAGGTTATAACAATCAAACATGACACATACCATGATACCTCAGACCAATTACCTCATGGAGAAAGAGCCTCCTCTGATGCAAGTCCAAGATGATGGTGAAGGAAGTTGTTGCTACTGACAGGACAATTCTGGCGAAGAAGAAGAAAGATGGGCCCTCTAGGGCCATTCTCAGGTCAATCCTACTCTCGATACTTCATGTCTAGGACCTGTGGGCCTCGAGACATGATCTCCTAGTTATCCTTAGAAAATGGGGATAGCATCTGGCTCCAACTCAGGGACATGTGCTCACCGTAGAGCGCATGAGAACCTCAACATCTCTGGCATAAACCTGCAGACCTGCTCACACTTGACAAGAAAGCACTAGCAACAAAATATGGGGTGGTATTGCCACCCTGCATAATAATACATATACATGTAGTAATCATAAATGTAAATAGAAAGTAACACACTTACTTGTACTTACCTATTGGTTGCATGTTGGTGTAGTCAAACAACCAGTGAAGCCAACCCAACAATGTTCCTTGACACCTGCCTTTGTGCTTCATCATAAACCAAAACAGTGACCAATCAAGCACAAAAATGTTATGAGTTAGAATATATATCACATCATCAGGAATCTCAAAGTCTAACTCATGGAGGCGGGTGGGAGGGATAAAATCCTGCCAAGTCCATCTCTGAAAAAAGTACTCAATTGAATCCAAGAAAGGGTCACGAAAAATACAAGTTTTAGAAAACTGACTCAAAGAGCCTGTAAACTGGTTACCTAGGACATCCTCACACTCTGAGGTCAAGGAAATGATCGACAAAGATTTAGTAGACGACTGGCAAACTATCAAGGGAAAGTTGAAAAACTGATTGAAACTTGCACTACCCAACCAACCCTTGGAGTCTAGGGTTTGCCTAGGAGGATACTCAACATAAAAAGGGTACTTCTCAACTACACCTTTAATGGAAAAGCACAGTAAATCGATGACAGGTGGTTGGAGTGAAAAGCTGTGAGAGACTTTCCTTAGGCAAACAAAGTTCTCACTCATATCAAAATCTGAGCAGATAGGTGATTGACAATCATATTCACAAAATAAGTCCAAATGGTCAGAAGAACATTCATCAAAGTCCTCAAGGTATGAATGAAAATCATCTGGAAAATAAGGTACTGGCTCATCCTTGGTCCTTTGGAAGGCATGGGTAAAAACCTCATCTTCTTGTTTCCACTGGTCAAAAGTAATCTGTAGTGGTAATTGCAAGGGCAACATTTGAAGATGACTTTTTATGTCATAGATGGGATCTGTATCATAACTAAATGCATCCCACCTACGTCTCCCAACATGTATGAACTCATCGAAATCAGCTATGTCAGTATCAATATCATAACATGGAGGAGTCAAAACATCCAATACTTCTCGACTCTTTGTGTCATAAGGAAAAGAACCATTTAAAACTTGGAAGGGGGAACAATGTACCTCGCTTAATCCTTCCTGTGCAAGAGCTTCAAGTATTTGGATAGCATCATCAGGTGGAAGATCTGCCTCTACATCTTCAATCTTGA